>JASANB010005074.1:0-41863 GCA_030248155.1 Sabatieria punctata | reverse complement strand
GGGGATTTCGCCCAGAGATAGGATAGGGTCCAAATTTAGAACATCGCTAAAGCGTCTGGAAATGAGTTTTTAGTACGTTTTAATTCTTGTAGTCGCTCATAAAAGGCATATTTTAGTGTGTTTGATGCCAAAAATTAATGATGTTTCTGAGCCAGATTTACTATTAGGTTATAGTGCATTTCCCATCTGTCATAAAATGCGCACATACCTTACTCATCTTCGCCTTGAGAATGACATATGCACCGTAAGTATTGCCAATACAGCCAATCAGTACACAAACGGCTGTCAACATTGCGAATGGATTGTGATCATTTGTTGTGTCGCAGGCAAGTATTGTATCAGAGGTCGTAGACATTTTCACGTTCTAATGACTTTCCGCTGTTCGTGGAACTAATTCTATTCGGTTTATCACATAGGTATTCATATCTCCTAGTAACTGTTGTCAATCAAACCTCACTCCATCGATGATTAACTTCGCTATGGTTAGAAATTGTGCAGCTTCATGATTTCAGCAGCTATGCAATTCAAATTCCCAAGCAGCCTTAAGCGTTGGGCACCTATTCACGGGGAAACAATATCGGAAAACCCAATATCCAATGCCCAAGATTGAAGACCCCAATACCCAATAGTTCTCGGATTGAGTCTTTTTAGTCCTAAAAAACCGTGTTTTAAGCCCGAAAAAGGCCGTGAAACCCACTTTTGGGCACCAAGGAAGGTCGTTGAAACCTTATTTTGGATCAGAATATGCCACATCCGAAAACCGAGCTATATGTACATACATACAGTATGTATGTCAAAATCTGCAATTTGAATTGAATTTGATCTGTACTGATTTTGTCATATGATTTTGATTACCTGAAAAAATGCGGTTCAAGTTTTTGATTTGTGGTAAATTTTTATTCAAAAAATGAACTTCACATTAGAATGATAAGTAACAGAAGTTTTCACCTCGCTCGATACCAAACAAAAACAACTGTGTATTGATGATTGAAGCCTGAGTGTACTCCTTGTGAGCGCAGGTGACTGATCGATCACACGCATGTGCAATAGATGCACAAGATACGTGTACACTGCATTAGCAACTTTGAAGATCGTCATGGTGTATTGATTTCTCTGTCCTGCATGTGCCACTAATTGCAAGCAGATGACCATGTCTTAATTCGGTAATCAACAAAGAGGCAAATCGTTTCCAGCATTCAGTTGCTTGAGTGTAGTTAGTATAGTCGAATTTTGCACAGCGCTGAGCTTTTTTGAGTTCTTCCAATAAATGCTGCTTGAAACATTGTAGTTGTTGTTTGCCCAACTGTATGCCAATTTGATGGTGGGTTTCACCTAACCGTTGAATTTTGGTAACCAAATCGCTGTGTGGACTTTCCTTGAGATCCAGAATGATGGAGTCAATAAACCGGGTCAATAGCAAATTCAGTCTTTGCAGAGCCAAAGTATCAGTGAAGCCTCTTGTTTTTTGCCCTCGTATTAAACGAGGCATCAGTTTTGCGAAGACTTGGTCATTTTTAGCAACTTTTATTGCTTGCCAGCAGTCCGAGATAAGATCAGCCTCTGCATTAGTGAACAGTTGATTTGAATAACTTGCTAACAAGTTTGGTTCGGCTAAAGACATGAGTCGATGTTCTGATGTTTCTTTTGAGTATTTTCTGGTTCCTGTTTTCTTTCGCCACAGAACATAGACCACAAAGTTTGTGGCACTGTTCACTATGACTAGAAAATTGCTGCACTGAACCAACATTCGAACAGCCGGCACTTGAAAGATCCTTGACTTGGTGACGCTCATTCCGACCATCAGCACTGTGGGCAGAAAGTTACAAATCAGATATTTGGATAACAAAGTAGCCATAAGCAATCCAACGCGTCGGCGATTTTGGCTTCGTCTTGAATTACTGCTGCTGGTTGTGCTTGTCGCCCCTGCAGCGTTCATTAGAACAGTGGTATTGGTTGAGGAGCGCTGTTGCTCTCCCTCTAGCAAATGCTTGTTCTCCTCATGCGGCTTTAATAGATGCAGTGTTCTTAGCGACATCAGTAAGATCAGGAGAAATGGCCCAAGTGACACGAAAACTGTGTAGCACACGGTTCTGTAGATCAGTTGGTATCTTGGCTTTGCCAGCAAATTAACTACAACGTGTTCTGATAGGTCACCATGTTTGTTGACGCAGGGCAGTAATTTGAGCTCAAAATAACAGGGCAGACTGTAGACGCAGGCTGCAAAGAACGTCCCCAATGCAATGTATCTTGAGTATTTCAGGCGAACTATAATGGACAACAGTTTTTCATGGCTATTATATTTTTACTCTCTCTCTCACGCGCAGATTTTTGAGCCACTGGTCTACTTCGTAATTATGAACGCGCATCTTACAATATATATTATTCTCCTTACCTTCTAACTATCCTGTACATGGCCCGGAAAAAATGGAGGGATGTGAGCTGGTAAGGGAGGCAGTAGGCCGATTTCAAGGAAAAAGTTCACAAAATTCTCGGCAAGGGGGGTTTGAGGTCTGAGGAGGCCATACATGGGTCGCGGGGATTGTCGCTGGCCTCGGCAATACCCCCTCGGCAGACCATGCCCGCATCTTGGAGCGAGAAATTTTTCGCTTTTTTAAGGAAAAATAGGCGATTTTTGGACTCCCCCGAGCCCGACACCTCCAGACCCCTCTGGATTTTTCCGGCCCATGTATGGAGGAGGCCTCAGCCGAAGGGTTGGGAGACACCAAGGCTCCCCAATCAAAGCATGCTTTCTAACATAGATACCGGTATGTTATGTTTCCTGTCCGCATTGTTTTCTCAACCGCGCACATTATCTTTTCACTACAATCTGTTTCCTTAATCTCGCTTACTTATCACACGGCTGTGCAGAGGTCTTGACACGGCTACATAACGCGCAACGGCTATGATGACCACTGTCCAAGATGATCCCGTGATAGCAGTGCTGAGTGGTCCATGAAATGTGTAGAGTGTATAGGACCACAAGGTCTGATATGCTTTCCACCCATTGGGTGCTATCACTTGCGTACATGATTGTAGTCCATAGTAGCCAAAAGAACATAGCAGAACTAATAAATCCCAAACACACAATGTCAGCAGATGTAATCGCAGGCTCTAAACAGGCAGCACTGTTCAACAATAATAGCACAGGGTTCGTGCGGCACCTGGAAAGTCAGGGAGTCATGGAAAAGTCAGAAAATTTAAAATAAGTCAGGGAACCATGGAAAAGTCAGGGAATTTCAGCTAATTGAATCTGTGCAGCGTTTCTTTACTTCTAAGATACCTGGGCTTGGTTCTCTCCCTTATGAAATTCGTCTAATAGCTACGGGCTTACAGTATTTGGACATCAGGAGAATACAAGCCGATCTTGTATTTGTCTATAAACTGCTTCATGGCATAGTTGATATGTCATACGAAGAGTTTTTCTCTATAGCACCCCAAACTGTAACTCGTAGCCACTCTTTACAACTATCTGTTCAACGAGCACGGTCTAACACAAGACATTTTTCTTTTGCTTCTTTGTCCCGATATGGAACAGTTTACCTGATAATATTTATTCCTGCGAGCAAAAGTCGTAGCGAGCAAAAGTCGTGTAGCCGTACCTTGCTCATGCGCATCTTGTGCAAGATAGTCATACTGTAGATGGTTCCAACCGTGCCCGCGAACACACTGATCGTGGTCAATACCCCGTTGAACATTAATGGTACTGTAGCCGGTTGAGCGTAAACATGCAAGCACAGTTCACTCTGATTTGAGGTCATCTTTGAACTCACATTTGCTTCCATTGAATGAGGACTGTAACAATAGCAGTCATTAAATACATTTCAGCAGCGCGCGCACGTTTTTTCTAACAGTGCCATTGGCGGTGGCGCAATATTAAAGGATGATTTTGCTTTCGGGCTGGGTTCTTATTCTTGATTGGCATGGCATACCTAATCTATAAATCTGTCGTACATTCGAGTAGCCTGTCGCTATGTTAAAAAGTTATTCCAATATTGTTTGGAAACGAAAGACGGTAGCTACCGCGAGAGATTGAAAGAAAATTTGGTTATATGCAATTTTGCAGGACACCTAATTGCGGCGGCTTTAAAATAACCTAATAGAAAGGAGTGTTTTGCCTTTCTTTCGGCCGTGGTTGCTTAAATGGTTTGGTTGTGTGCCGCCACTTTTAATTAGTTTCACGCCACAGCTGTGCAAACACAACCATCCGCTGGCAGGAATATCGCAAGGCAGCAGCCGGACCTCGCTAATTAACACTTATTATTCGGCGACTTTGATGTAGTCGAATAGCCAGGCGCTGTAATTGCAGACTATTCAAGCAAACAAATTAACGTTGTTTGCACGTATGTAGTCTGTTTTTTGCTAGAGCGAAGTTTTTATGTGCGTTTCTATTTATTTCAGGACGAGACAACAGCTGAGTTCGGCAAGGCTTCAGGCGCAGATGTGGCACCGCAGAAACACATAGAGAAAAACGATTTGGCACATCTAATCAGTTAGGTTCCTAAAGCAGTGGCCAATTTAGAATGGCTGACATCCTGTAGACCGCCCTCACTCAAACGGAGATCGCACTCACACGCATGCAGGCACAAACCACCTGTTCTGTCAGACAAAATTGTCTCGTTCATTACCTTTTGACCTTTCGGCGGCGTATTACAGTCTGGCACTAACGTCGTTTATGGCATACAGCTGTATATCAGACATGGGCAAAAGGGGGTCTGTGGGGGTTACCCTCTCTGGCTCTGACCTCCCCCCTCAGCCGGCCGCTATCCCCCTCAGGAATTTTTGGAAGAATTTTGTATAGAAAATTATGATAAAAATACACCTAGATTGGGTGTAAATGGGCTCAGGTATTTTTGGTTATTTTAATGAAAAATATGCAAAAAAACCTTGCTTTTAGCGAAAAATCGGACTTTTTGGCTTACCAGCCCCCCTCAGGCGCTCCTACCCCTCTCAGCCCCCCCTCAGGACTTGAAAATTCTAACCCCCTCTGCCGAAATGCTAGCCCATGTCTGCTACGTATATATGGTACCGGTACCTACCTAGGCTAGTGGCACCATATATGGTACCGTTACCCAAGGCCATGGATAGGGGTTCCATATACGGGAAAAGGTTGGTTAGTGGGAACAGCTGCAACAAGCAGAGTGCCATACATGTAACAGGTCATCCGCCGAAGGGGGGGTTGGGGGGTCTGGCGCCGGCCGTGTATGTATATGGTACCACTATGATATGGTATCCCTACCTTGGCATTTGTGCCTGTACCGGTACCATATATGATACCGCTACTGTGGAATACATATATGTATATGCATATGTAAAAATACATATGTATTATTTTTGGAATACATATTGCTCAGAGAATATGTTTATGTATACGTATTTTGAGGCCACTATGTATTTAAAATACCTATTTGAAAATACATTTGAATTTCTGATAAAATGCTGCATTTTTAAGCCTCAGCCTGCCATCCATAGCAGAAAATTCCATTTTCTTCTGGATACCAGTGTTTAAATTTGCTCCAGTGGTAAAAAACCACAGATATGGTGTTTAACTGAATAATATCATCACCGTGTAAAGTGGTGCGAGGTGACCAAAGGGAGTTCTAATGAGGGAACGTTTAGATTTTCAAATTCAATGGATAAATGGCAGAAGAACATGCTCTTTTCTTTTGATAGTTGACCTAAACGAAATTATCGGCTATTGCGGTGTGAAAAACAGAACACTCATTGCACAGGTCTCCCTTACGCAAATTGACTGACTGTACATGGAGGATTTTTAGCAGAAGTTAACTGTGGGAAATATTTGCTAATTTGACTGAAGTACTGAGTCATTTTCATGTCAGTCAGGTCCAAACGTAGACCCTTTCTCGTTTCAGTCACAAACAACTGTTTTAGCAGCATTTTTCAACTGAAAACTGGCCTTGAAATAAATTGTATGATATGTATTTTATAATATGTACAGTATATGTATTCGACTTCGGAAAATGTATATGTATGTATATTTTATGTATTCCCGAAATTCAATATGTTGCCAACTATAGATACCGCTCTGTTCAGATTTTGTACCATTTAAGGTGCCACTAGCCTAGGTACCAGTACCATTATGTATATGGTGTCAGTACCGTAAACGGCGCTAATGCCTTTTATACTGTTGATAGCATTGTACGTAGCGTACTTTGTCGAACATGGACCGGTGAACCTGGGCTTACCCTAGCCTCGCCCGCCAAAGCAAAGCCCCTCTCTCAGCCGCCCAGGCTTGCCCTGCTCCCTCACCAACCGAAATCTTTGGCTATTTTACGGCGATTTGATCATTTTTCGGGAAATTCACCTACCCCTCCCCCGAGGAGACACCAACTGACCCTTCCTCCAGGTTTTTCCGGCTTATATGCTAGCTAGCTAAATCTTTAAATTCGCCACTGCCTATCATAACCGATTTTATGTGATATTTGGATAGATGGTCGGTTTCAGTTTTGCTGCAGAATCTTGAAGCAGAGATCGACAAAATTGACCTGCAGAGCAGCGGCTCGCGAGCCCCTAACCTGCCCGGAAAGATCTTTCCGGCAGAATTCCTCCATGAATTGTTGCACAAAGCTGAAATCGGAAGTCATATGCGTGAGCCGATAATGTCTCTGATCGATAAAATCACTGCTTATTTAACTCAAAAAAGTACGTACAAACAGTAGTCCCACATTTAACGGTTAAATGATCCGATTACATGTTTAGACGTTAGTAGTGGTGGTATTTGGCAGAATCAAGGAAAAGCGCTCGAACATTTTGGCACTTTGATTAGCACCGTCTTCACAGCCTCCGACATCAGTGCTGCCGGCCACGAGACTAAAGACAACTCCGCATTTCTGGTAGTTTTGCACTGACTAAAGTTTTTGTAGCAAACTGAATTTGTATTTCACCCTGACTTGAAAAATGGTTTCTTTCGGTCAACGTTTTGCTATTGATGATTTCTAAAGTTTAGCTGTACATAACTGAAGACGGGGCAGACCGGTCGAAGCCGCAGCTGAAGGCCTTTCTTCAGAATAAACCGGGTCTCGTTCTCAACTACTGGTGTTTCTCTGCTGGCAGTGGAATGCAGCAGTTGAGTGCGCTTCAGTTCCGTTCGGTAGTTGTGACCAGCGGCACCTTATCGCCTCTGCAGCAATTCGTGGACGAAATGCGCATGTGCCACACTTTATCACACACCATCCTTTCTCTCTTAACAACTTTGCTTTAGTCCCTTTCAAATTACACTGGAGAATGACCACGTGATATTGAAAGAGCAAGTGTGGATGGGAATCCTGAAACAAGGACCAGACGGTACCGGCCTCAATTCTTCCTACCATAACAGGTGTGTGGACTCTACGCTTTCTCTCAAGTGCGTACGTATAATACGTTAGTGCACCTTTGTTCAGGAGCAACGTTGCCTACCTCAATTCTCTGGGTAGCGCCCTAGTGAATATTTGCCGTGTGGTGCCTCAAGGTGTATTGGTGTTCTTCGCTTCATATGTGCAAATGAACGGATGCATTTCGCATTGGAAGGTACGTGCTACATTGGTTGTGCGCAGGCTCCAACACAACTAAGTAACCAAAATTTGATGCTTTTGACGTGAACAGTCGCTGTTGGTTGCTTATTTTAATCCAATATTTCATGTGCAAATGACCTTGTTTGTATGCTGAAACGGGGTACGCCCGTTGGTAATCGTGCTATTTTTGATTGCGCTTTATTATCCCCTTACAGTAGTGAGTTTATGACAGCCGGAACAAAGTTAAAATCAGTAGTACCGTTACGCATAAAATTTCAGCATAATAAAACTCTGTAAATGTATGAAAGGCTTACATGCAAACTCTGAAGTGCGCTTAGATCTAATGATGCAGGATCGTAGGATATAGTGGGTGTGCTAAAAGCAACCTAGCACATTTTTTACTGAAGAAGCCGATCTCAACCGATCTAAATGAATGTTTTTAAATGAAAAACAAATAATTTATTGAAAGCTTATTAAGTTAAAGTTTTCATTAAGATACTCTGCTTAGTTCTTGAGATATTTATCCTCAAAGTCAAAACAGAAATTTTCGTAATGAACAAGAGCGATTTTTACTATTTCGTTACACTTCATAATAAAACAGATTCCTACTACTGCAGAGGGTTAAAAGAGGCTTTACTGGTGACATACAGTAGGTTCATATATGTATACGTACATGTACGAAACAAGCGGTCCGGGGCCGCTCACCCACCCGACTTAGGCGTCTGGACCCCTCCCCCGACCCGATCGGGACGACCTCGTGACGATTTTTGGACCCCCTCCGATTTTCTGACAAGTAATTTTTTGACAACTTTCTGTGATTTTTTAGAATTTAGATACTAAAATCGTCTGTAGATACACTTTTAGCTGTATTTGAACTATAATTAACGATTTTTTGCGATTTTGTAGCGTTTTTTTTTGTACTCAACCCCCTCCCTAGATTTTGGGCTCATACCCCCGGCCAGCGCTAGACCCTCAACCCCTCCCCATCGGCGATCACCTGTTACATGTATGCATAGGTTACTTCACCAGTAAAGCCTCATTCGCCCTCAGCAGTAGCAATCTGTTTTATTATTAAGTGCAACGGAATCGCTCTTGTTTATTGCCAAGGTACAGTATGTTTCGACTATGAGGGCAAATAGGAACTATGCTGAGTATCTTAATAAAAATTTCAACAAAGGTTTGAAAATTTGCTTTCCTTTAATACAAAAACGTTTCATTCAAATCGATTGAGATTTGCGGATGCTACAGTAAACAATCTGCTGTGTTGTTTATTGGCACACCCTGTAGGTTTGATCTGCAGGAAACGAAAACATGGACATCGCTCGGACAGCGGAAAGTTCTTTTCGTAGAGCCGAAAGACAAGGTGCAATTTCAAACGATGCTGACCGAATTTGATAATGCAATTACAAGTCCTGGTTCTACTGGTGCCGTTCTGATGGCGGTCTGTCGCGGAAAAGTCGGTTTCTGTCTTTTTGAGACAGGCGCGCAAAATCTCCATTCATCGGGTGTTCTAGGTGAGCGAAGGTATGGATTTTGCCGATCGCCATGGGCGCGTAGTTGTCCTGGTTGGAATACCGTACCCGCCCTTTATGGATGCTCGCGTCTGTGTCAAAAAGGACTTTCTATACAGGCTGAAACGAGACTCTGCAACGAATGTGAGTGGTTTTAGAGCACCATAAAATTCAATAATTTTTGTTTTTGCATATTGCAGAGTTTGGAGCCGGACAAGTGGTACCAAATGGAGGCGGTGCGCGCAGTCAACCAAGCGCTGGGTCGTGTGATTCGTCACAAAGAGGATTTCGGAGCGATTGTGCTCGCCGACGCCAGGTAGCCGGTCTTTTGTTCCGCTGCTGCCTGATTGATCGGTGTCAGTCATCAACGGCTGCGATGTTGCCTAGACGCTTAAACGAGCGCTAAACGAGCCGGGCGGCAACAAAAACTGCGGTTTTCTCTTTCGCTCTGCGACTTGCAAACACGTCGGCGACGGCATTGGAGTGCAAAGCCAAACACCTGCTATTTGCCGAGAGCGAGAGCGCTCGTGTGGCCAGTCAATTTTGCGACCAAATTGCACGAAACGTGTTTACTAGTCAGGTCGCTTAAAATTGCATAAAAACCAGGCTGCCAGTCTCTGAGCGATGGTTGCACGTTTTTGCCGGAAGCGCCTGGCATTTCCAACTCGTGTTTTTGCCGGCAGATAGCTGGCAATTTCCCTCCCCTTGACACGCGCTCGCTCGGTTTCAGGTTCGCAGGTTGGCTGCCTACCAATTACCCGGCTTGGCTGCGCCACGCGCTTCGCAGCTTCGCCAACTTCGGTCAGATGCAGAGAGAATTGGGCGCCTTCTTCAGAAGACACGGACTCCAGAACATCGCCGAAGTGGCGCGCTCCACGCGAGGCTCCGCCTTCTCCTTTCAGCAGACGACGCAAAGTGATAAAACGGTTCAGAGAAAGCGACAGTTGATTGACATGTTTCTATCTGACGGTACCGTAGATACGCACGTGACTCAATCTTCAACACGTCCCCTTTTAGACTTGCCCAGTCCTACCGCTAGTAGTAGTAGTATGTCGCAGTTTGAATCTACCTATGGCAGTGCTACCACGTCTGCTGAACCAAAAATACCACCCGCAGCCAGTGCATTAGAAGTTCTGGTAGGTTCTGTTGGAAAGCGTCTCGTGGCAGTGCTTAAAGGTGATTAATTTGCTAGGAAAAACAAGAGGAATTAGCTCGGACAGCCGTAGCCCGTGTTCCTGCTGTGAGGGCTTCATGTAGCGAGCCATCAATGGTGCAGCGAACCGACCGTAAACGCATCAAACTGAAAGTGAGTGCCACCTAAAATCAATGCCGCTTGCTCGGCAACGGCTTCAAGCAACAATTAGCCACCCTGGGACAATAATCAATCTTTTATATACCTGTCTCTCTGCCGTTCATCGGCTGCGCTCATACATAAACGGGCGTGCACAGCACAACAAAACAGATTGTAAGCCAGAGAGATTTATGCCGGCTTCGGTTTACACGATTCGCACGGAATGTATAGCGCTCAAAAACAGAACCCAGGTGCCATACAGAACGCTTTTTCGTTCTGTGAACTGATATTCAGATCTCAGACGCTTGGTTGGTTTCGAGTTAGAGACTGACTGACATTATACTACGTACTGTACGCAGACATGGGCCCCCTCGGGCATTTTTAGAAGAATTATGTTCAGAAATTATGACAAACGTGTGTCTAGCTAGATTAGGTGTAAATGAGCTCAGAATATCTAAACAAAAAATAAGACTAAAAATCTTGATCTTAGTAAGAAATCGAACTTTTTACCATACTCTCAACCCCCATCAGCCACCCCTCACCCTCTCAGGGTTTAAAAATTTACCACTCCCTCAGCCGAATTGCTAGCCCATGTCCGACTGTACTGTACGTACGTATCGGTAGCAGTTGAGTGAGTTTTTGAAGGCATTGAAAAACAATTCTCCAGCCGCATAAATAATCTCTTTGCCGCTTACTATCAGCGAGAGGCTAATGGCCTGCTATAACAGAAGTAATTTATATAGTACACTCGAATCATAGAGTGCCCGCAATATCCGAGTTCCTCCGGTGGGTGTAGGGTGGCGGCGGCGGGTAGTGGGCGGCCTGCAACGGCTGCTGCTCATCGGCCGCCACCTCCAGTTCCAAGTCCGGCTGCGGTCGGCAAGTGAGCACTTGCTTGACCGCCAGCGATAAGTCTTTGTCGCGGATTATGAACAGCAGAGGGTTAGCGAGGGAATGCATTGAGTAAAGGCAGAAGATGATTTCGGTGGTGAGTCGGTCGAACAGACGGCCGTAGAATATCTGATTGCCCAAGAGGAGGGTGAGAAAGCCGAACGACGCCAGAAAGGTGACCAGCCACAGACCACTGGTGACCGTATCGCGGCATTCGTGGGCGTAATCGATTCGTAGCGGCGGTCCGTGAGTGTCGCCCACCGTCTGTCCTTGTCGCGCGCAGATCTGGTAGACGCAGACTGCATAGAGTGCCAGGTTGATGCAGATGAAGATGACGGCTACGGTAGCTTCAAAGCCCAGCACGCACTGGTAGCAGACCAGCGCTGGCTTGATGCGGTACAGGGCGAAGATGACGGTCTTTGCAAAGATCTCGAATATCACCGCCGCCCATATTCCCATCAGAATCTTGATGGCAGTCCAGACAGCCATGCGGTGGTTGGGGTCGCGGTACCAGACCAGACGCGCCGTGCACAGAGCCATCAGCGTGGCCAGGGTTACGGTAGCATTGATCAGAGCCACCGTAGTCTCCGCCTTGACCAGAATGTTCGGTTCGTCGCTTTCGGCCACATTCGCAACACTGAGAGTCACGCCCAAAATGCAGTTGGCGAACCAGAGGTTAGTGGACAGGTAGTAGGCGGTGGTGCGCAGCTTCCGTTGTGACAGCACGGCACACAGCACGATCAGGTTGAATACCGTAATCAGCACACCCAACAACACCTAAACGCAGTTTGTATCTTAGCCTTCTAACGGACCCCCATTTTTGCTGGAAAGCCAAGCAATTTTGAGCAGACTAACTTTTTACAATTTTGGACGCTGACTTTTTTCTGTATGTCTCCCAAATTGCGGCGATTTTTAGTAGTGCAATTGCCTTCCTCAATTTTTAATCAAATACTGTATCTAATTCGCTCCCCCTTGTGGATGACCTGTACATCTATGGCATGTACGTTTACTCAGCGACATGGACGGTAACTTCTCCATCTGAAGACTATAGAGATACTGTGCCGTGTGCATGCGGGAAAAGAATACCCTAGCCGGCAAACTACGTACGTATCTATATAAAGCTTGATTTTTTAAGCCTACGTCTGAAGCTAAGCTTATACTTGAAACGGAGGCGTGAAGATAGTGGAGGAAGGGCCAAATAGATGAGAAAGGAAGGAAACGTACCTGCACAGTGCAGAGGGAGTAAGCCAGGTCAAGAGCAGTGTGTTGTCGTGGGGTGGCCATTGCGAGTCAGAACGCAAGGCTGGGCCATAAAGGCAAATAAGCGAACAGCGATAAGCGTCTGTGCCGTGCGGTGGCTCGATAGATCTGATAGAGGTGAGAAAAGGGCACGGTGCGGCTGTAAATTAGCGCACACGCCTGCTTATTGGAAGGGCGGCCTCCCGCTGCGCAGCCTGAAACAGCTGACCGCAGTGCTGTCGAAAAAGTTGGCACGCACGCCGGCGCGACGATCGATAGCGCTGCCAGCCGTTCGCTGCTTATAATCGGTGGGTAATCGCGAAAGGGGCACCGCCTATTAGCTGGCCAAACAGAGCGCAAGTTAATGGCGCGGCCGTTTGAAATCATAAGCACGAAATCGAATGGTCTAAGGTGGGCGGCTAAATTGAATTTCTGCCAAACGAACCACTATTTGTCCAAGGTGCAAATTGGCACTCGGCATCGACCCGCCGTCCGTCTCTGTCGCCGCTGTCAGGGGACACTCGCTCGGCGGAGAGAACGCGTTAAACGCAAATTGCAAAGCACTCCAAACCAAATAAAAGGGCCTTTCCGGCCCGAATTGAACCTAAATCTTATATGCCTTTAGCCGAACGATTGCAAACAAGCTATTGAAGGAGCAGCGCACAAGCCCAACACGTCCGATTTTGTGAAAATTGTAAGTGACACCGGTCTTACAAATCTACGGACAATTGAGACAGTTTCAGCTTAAGAGCGATCTCACCAATGAGGCCTATAGAGAGTTTGCGCAAGTGGCGAAAAAGTACAAACAGTCCAGCGACTATGAAACCATGCTGTCCGATCTTGAACGAGTCTTGCTGCCCCGCAGTCGACGAGCGTTCACAGGTAAGCATTAACGACAGACCTATTGGCTCGTTTACGACTCGCTACGACCATATTTGCAGGCTTCCGCAGTTTTCTGCACGCACAGCACACAGACCAGTTTGACAAATTCTGCAGCGACAGAGGGCTGGTTTGAGGCGTTCGGCCTTGAGTTATGTGTTGCCGGCTGTGTCTACACATTTGAGGCTGTGATCTGATACCTTCTCACCTTGTAATATGCGGTCAGTTGCCCTCGAGCTATGTATCTTGTACACGACTTATAGAACATGCAATAAATTTTATTACACCGCTGTTCTACATTGAGTTCGGTAAACGCACAAGACACTCGTACCTACTACCAACTGCTGGAAGCAAAAAATAGTCAAAACTGTACGCTGCCTTTCCTAGCTTTGTATGGTTCTAATGGAACCAGCAGTGTGTTCCCCGACGCTGTCAACCGACTGTCTAGTAGGTCTTCTTGTTCGTAGCTCACCATCATTGGTGTGGAAGACACCCGACGGCGATACAAAGGTTCCGACGATTGCACTGGCGGGAGGACTGCACAAGAAAATGAGGTTACTCTCGAGCGATGCTGAGTGCGCGAGATGGTAGTTTGAGTGCCTCTCAGTTGCGATCTCCCTGTCACCATGTAGCGCAGTCTTTTGTCGGTGGCAAACGTCACGAACGGGTCGACAATGGTGCGAAAGTTGATGATCAAGTGAGCGGCGAGTCGGAGCACAAAAATCAGCACTTGTTTATCGACCTGCTTGATCATGTCGCATCTCGACTGTCTGGCCATTATATCGATCAGCATATACGCAACAAAGGACAGGATTAAGATTGGCGATCCGAACACAATGTACGATGTGACGAACAGTCCTAGGCGCCAGTAGTTGCGTTGGTTTCGCCTACTTTTGGGCCCGCAGGTGTGACACTTCTTGCCAAACTGCAGAGCTGCCAATACCACCAAATAAACTGTAGGCACCATTAGATAGCTGAGACATAAAGTGCCGGCAGTAACGGAAACTAAGCTGATTTGACAGTCAATTAAACAGGATCTAGAGAAGTGGGAAAAGAAGGCACTGCCACTCAGGGGCGTTATGACTGAGGTGTAAAGAATGGCCCAAGCCCAGACCAGCCCCAAAGTGACAGCACACTTTCGCAGAGTCACTTTGGTTTTGTAGTAGAGAGGGTGCTTGGCAGCCGCGAAAGTGACCGCAGCCAGCGTGACGTAGCTACCTGCTACCACCCAGAAACTCAGCGACAACTCCACTATATAGACAGTGGTGAGCCAAGACTTCACCCATCTGACGCGCCGCATGTCCAAGCTGGCCCAACCGGTGGTGCAGAGGGCGGTGATCAAGTCACTGGCCGTGCGACTGACAACGAAGCAGTAGCGTTTCTGCGAAATGTACCGTCCTCTTATGCCCATTATTAGAAGCAGCAGAAAGAGCAGATTGATGAGCAATCCCGCGCTGCCGACTGCTGTGAACGCCTGCAGACTGGAACGATAGAGAAGAATCATTGAGTGAGTCTTGGCTGAGTTCTCTGCCAGCTGGGTGGAACTGATGTTACAGGAATTCATCACGTCCCAATAAATCCAGTCCACTCCTATCTCATGCCCGAAGAGGTCGTCAGACTAAAGGTTTAGTTTCTGCTGATGTCGATAGGTCTCCGTCCCTTTCGAAGTCATCGCTTTAGGGGAACCCGCTTTTGTTCTCCTTACCACTCTAGAACAATTTTGAGGAAACAAGACTCTGATAGGTTGAACATAAACATGAAAAACACAAGAAAGAGGCGGACATATTTTGTACACCTACAGTACTTTGCGTTCGTCATCGTTGATGTTCGCTCTTCCAAAAAGGACTAGGAAAAAGTCTAATGCATGTCAAAAGTATAGAAAAATCCATTCAGAAAATCTCCTGGTGGGTGTTGTGCAATTGCACGAGTAAGAATGAATAGATGCAATTTGTAAACATGAGATGAGGCATGGATAAGACCATTAAAAGCAAAAACTTCTAAAGCGTTCATTTATTGAGTTTGTCTATCGATTGTGCAAGCCAAGTTGTTACTCTTTGGTGGTATTTCTCTGGAAGCTCTTCGCCGTAATGGTTAAACATACAGTACCTAATGATTTTGCTGACATAAGAAGTCGACAAATTTTCGAGTTAGTAGCAGTCCAACTACGTATAGAAGTCAGTCAGGTAGCTGAACAACAGATTACTGTAGTACACGGTTCCAAATAAATAGCGGCCATTCGTCAAGCACATAGAGCAATCAATATCATAGGCAGAAAGACGAAAAAGCTACTGAATTCCAAGTAATTGGCACAATCTGACACGTTTTCAAGCGACCGTGGTTGGTTTCGACTTAAGCAAACATAGATTGTGTGGGCTCGACCCTTTAGCTATGAGCGCAAGAGCAATAATAGCCGGCAGCTAACCAATTAAGCTGCCAAGCATGTCGCCACTAATGAGCAATTTTTTGCGCAAGAAAACCAAATTTTCAAAGCGCGTAGGAAGGACCACATGCAGATGCAGCAGAATTATTTCCGTTCGGAAGCAAAACGGTTACGGACTGTACTGGCCGGCACAGTTGGTGTAGTGGTTTAGGCCGCATATCCACTGTGCGCGACGTCGTTCGCTCATCCTCTCAGCGGGGCAAGTTTCTTTCCGCAAAGAGTTGGTCGTCGGCACAAAGCTCCACCCAGGCCACCGAAAGCTAGTGACAGCGAGTAGGTAAAATGGGAACCGACTTGATCTGCCGTCGCACCGAAGCCGCTCCAAAAGCATGCCGCGTTGGAGAAGATCACGATGTCAGAAGCTGTCTGAGAAACCAACTACAGTATGCCGGGAGCCCTCTGGCATATGGGGCACCGGCGGCCGTCGGGAGCTGTCAGAATCATGGCATCAACACGCGGGCCGCCCTTCTGGTTACCGGCACCCAGCAGCATGGCTAGGAGTGGCTGGCATTGAAAGAAGGGCAACGTCCGAGATGACGAATCGCGAGGGGTCGGGAAATGGACCACGAGTCTGATCGTAGGCCGTAAGCGCCCCCGCAAATCGGATCGGGATCGGACTGTACGTACATGTATGTATGTAATAAATGTCTCTACTAAACATAGATTATAAGAATTCTTATTGCAATAAGTTTCCTAAACCAGTAGGTTATGTAGTAAGATGCCAGTAAACACAAAAACAGTCTAAGACAATAAAACTACCCGGAACGGAATCTTCTGATAATAAAATGCCAATAAAACTTTCCAGTACACATCAGTACCTAACAAGCAATAGGATTCACAGAATCATTACAACAGGTAGACACAGAAGCAGCCAGCTAGTAGAACAGAGCAGCCATACCCTCTCAGCGAGGTACTGAATAGTTGGCCGATAATGAGGATATGCTCACTCAAGATTTCACAGACCTCTCCGCCCAAGAAGAGAAGGGCATAGATGGACCGGAACTACTCACCGGGCTTAGAAAAAGGTGTTAGTCCGGCCCACCTATGCCTGGGAAAAGTGTATAATAGGAAATGCAGAGTCTGAGATATTGGCCGAAAGACTATTCCTCTGACAGTTCATTGATAAGTTCATCAAATCCGTAGACGAACCAAGGCGCCTCACGTCTGACCGCATCGCGCACCACGTTTCCGCCGAATCCAACGAACGCGTCAGCCGGCGGACACGCCTCCATATCGGTGGCGCCGTCGCCCACCATCACCAAGGTATTGTAACCGCGCGACGCTTTCAACTCGGCGCAGACGGCCGTTTTGCCGTGGGAGTCGGAGGTCGGCTCGTCCTCGTCAAACCCGGCGTACCGGCCGCGCTCGTCGAACAACAGCACATTGGCGTAGACTCTGTCTTCGGGGATGTTCAGCAATCTGGCCACCGGCAGAATCAGGTGTCGGAATCCGCCACTCACCAGATACACATGGCTGCCTCGCGCATGTAACTGGCGCACCAGCTCGCGCACGCCCGGCGTCAATTTGGGCGGGTTTTGGCGCGAATAGGCTTCTAGTTGGGAGCGAGTGGGCGCGATGAGCTTGAGACGCTCGGAGAGAGCGGTACGGAAGGACAAATTGCCGCTCATGGCTTTCCGCGTCCAGGCAGCCACTTCGGCGCCGACGCCGCAGAAAGAGGCCAATTCGTCGATGGCTTCATCGCGACACACTGTCGAGTCGACGTCGAAACAGACCGCGTCGCTCTGACGGAACTTGCGACGCACAGTCGATTCGGACAGGAGGCGGGGCAGCGAGTCGATCTCACAACTGACGCCGCCCTTCTTGACGCGAATGTCGGCGGTGTCGTTCTGACAGAGACCGGCTAGTTCGGGCTTCATTGTGACGGTTAGACGCAGGCTAAGTCGGTGAGTCTGAAAACACCCTCTTTAAAATAAGCAGAAGAATGCCACGAATTTACCGACGTACCACCGGAAGAGGCGTGGTGATAAGAGAGTAAGTGGCTCAGACGCCAAACTGTTTATCAGCTGGCTGAGACTAACCCAAATAATACAGAGTCATGTGGGAATCACGTGCCTCGGAACAGGTTAAAGGTTGGGCTACTAAAGGCCAAAGATCGCTATCGCCCGCCAAAACTCAGAAAAACTAAAATTAGAACTAATAATACGAAATTCGACTCGACAAACCGGCGCACAGTTTAAAACAGTAGACAAACAACCGGCCCCGTCTCTCCCGGCCACCGAACGTACTACACTTATATCATTTTATGATGCAATAGTACTACACAAAAACTGCCCAAGCATTTTGTTTGTAAACAACTGCGGTTTGGCAGTCACTTGGCAACACCACCTTCTACGTACACGGACACGGTCCAGTTTTTACAAACCTTTCAGCCATCTAACGTCAGAACACCTGGTTCCGTTCAGTATTTCCGCGTCCGTGTCACCACTCTTTAACCAAACCAAACGTGGTTCAAACGCAGTCTTGGCTCAGGGCCCACATCACATAGAGACTAAAAGAGCTAAAATTACCTGTTTATGGATTAGTAGTCGCAGCAGAAGTGGACCGTAGCCTATTGCGGCGGCCGTGGCGGAGATGGATGGTAGATGTCGGGCCAGCAACGATTGTCTTCAACTAACCGACAAACCCGCGCGATGATTTGACGGCCGCAAACTGGTTCTCACCCCACCTGAAAACACACACAACTATCTGAGGCCAGTAGCACCGATATCTGGCTAGACACCCGCCCTACTGGAAGCTTCCTCACCGGATGGCACTCTAAGATAAGCCGGATTACGGTAACCGTCCTACTCACTATTACACTGCCGATGAAACTGCAGAGCTCTCGCACAGAAACTTTGGCAACTAACTTACATACCGAAAATTATCGTTAACAACAGGTAGGAACATGTAAAAGTGCGCCAATAAATAATAAAATAAATCGTACAAATTTTCGAGACGTCAGAATTTGTTCGAACATTAGGTACTTTCAATTTTCTTCGTTTTTCTTGTACTGTACGTGCAAGACTCAAACTTCGTTTAGTTTGGGTTTAGTTTTCAAGCCGACAGCTGATGCATGTGTTCATGGACGCATAAAAAGTAACCGGCTCATCCGAAGCCAGACGCAATAAAAAGCAAAAAAAAGCATTTCAATGAACGAAATTGAATTTTAAAGCCTTTAATGCTATAATAAAATCGGTATTGCGTAAACTGAAACCCACCAATCACTAAGGAATTTTCAACACATACATTTATCACAGAATCAGCTAGAAGCCCGATTTTATGACTTGAACTTATTTCCAACAGCATCTAGTAGAGACCGCAGAACGCCTCGACTTTCTTCCACTGTCGGTGAGCGCTCAATCTTGGGCGAAAACGGCGATTTTGGCTTGCTCTCTGTCTGGAGTTGCTGCACGGCTAACTCAAAAGACTTGCGACACTCTCGCTCAAAATCCACATGGAACATCTGGCGCGACATTGTAGGGGCGATCAGATTAAAATTGTCCATCTGTTTGTTAACTGACTCCGTTCTCTCTGCCATTTTCTCCATAAACAGTTTCCAGCCGAGCTCTTCCTTTTTAGTCCAGTTTGACTGGTCGATAGGCAGACTTTTCCTCTTTCCAAGCAGAGTGCCTCGAATGCTGGCCACTTCATCGCGAATTTCCTTCTCCATCATCAGCCACTGGGGACTGAATCCATTCTCGATCAGTATTTGGTTGAGTTTGTGCGTCATACTGTCCAAATAAGGATTGTAGACAGTGTGTTTGAGTGGTTTGCCCCGTCCTGACAGGTTGTCGAAGTCGCCGCGTTGCATTGAGTCCACAATCAAGTCTTCCACCAGACGTTCCATTCCTCCTCTGCAACCAAAACCACTCCAACATCACTCCAGACCAGACATGGGCTAGCATTTCGGTTGAGGGTGTGGTAAATGTTCACATCCTGAGGGGTAGCCAGCTGAGGGGGATTTAGAGGATTGTAAGCCAAAAACAGTGGCGTATCCAGGGGGTGTAAGGTGGGTACACCCCCCTTGGCGGTGAAGGTAGGAAGAGAAAGTCTGTCAAAAATAAGCGAAACTATGGATTTAGTACCAAAACTGTCTATTTTGTGCTCAGAGTGCGTTTTAAATGAGTTTTTGAAGGCTAAATTTTCAAAATTTTCCCGCCCTGGTAGGGTAGAAGCCCAACCAGGCCACTTTAAACTATTAAAACTTATAATTTCTGTTAATTGTGTTTTAATGCCTGGATAATTATAATTTTATAATTTTTTTATAACTTGTTTATAATTGCCTGGAATATGTTTTAAACGCGATTTTGAAGGCAAATTTTGCTAAATTTTCTTACCCTGGTTGGGCAGCGGCCCAACCAGGCACTTTCAAAAATTTACACCCCCTTTCCGAAATCCTGGATACGCCACTGGCCAAAAACTCCGTTTTTTGCTAAAATCAAGGTTTTTGGCTTGTTTTTCGTTAAAATAGGCTAAGATAAGCTATTCTGAGCTCATTTACACCTAATCTAGGCATACTTTTACTTTACCATAATTATCTATACAAAATTCTCCCAAAAAATTCCTGAGGTGGGAACCGCCACGGCCTGAGGGGGCTTTGTCAGAGCCTGAGGGGGTTGACCCCCTTTTGCCCATGTCTGCTCCAGACTTAGAGGTAGAGGCTTTTAACCTGAGCTTAACTTGTTTGGCGTACTCAGCAGCTACGTGTTTGGCTTTGGTGACGGGACTGAGGTCTGCCTGACTGGTCACTTTACGCATCAGATGGTCGTGAACGTTTGACTTGGCCTGCTCCACTCTGTGCTGCTGGTACTGCCTCTGACGCTCGGACGGTGTCCCCGAGCCAACTCCGCCGTATTCCAGATACTGAAATGGTAGCCAAACTCCGCTTACATGTATAAGTAGGCTTCAATACACACAATATTCGCTCTGGAGGTGTGTGAGCCAGGAAATTTGGTACGGGTTTCCGTTTCAGTGCACAGATCGCTCAAAATTTGCTCAAAACACAAGCAAAATATCATTATTCACTCTAAATTTTAACTCTCTTAAAGACTCGAAAGTGCCCATGCCCCGAGAATTATGTCGGCTCCTGTTATAGACATAAGTTATAGAGCTGCAGTACATGACATGACAGCATCAGGCCTGTCTAATGCCACAGCTACGTGCACCAAAAATAAAATAAATAAAGTAGGAAAGAAGGCTTAACTGACTTTTAGGGGTCCCTAATGAGGGCGTATATCTCAGGATCTAAGCAGAGCACATTAATGAAAATTTCAGCAATCTTTTAAGAATTTATTGATCTTTCATTTAATTGTCATTGCCAACCGAAATCAGGCAGCCATCAGGCAGACATGTAAAGTGGGGGGTCGGCGGAATCGGCCGGCATGGTGTGCGTTGGACATCCCTATGACCCCAAAGTAAAACCCTAAAACAGTTCCGCCCAACTCCCTCTGGGTAGCCAGCAATGGCCATCGGCGGTTCTCACTGATCCGGCCATTTTCTACAGTAAAACTCGAAAATACACCAAACAAAAATGCATGTTTCTCTGGGGGGCTACCTCGCTCAGACATATGCTATGCAGCGTTCGAAAGCTCACATCATGAGCTTTCAGAATCTGTAATAAAATTTGTGGCGATTTTTGTTATTTCAAAAATAATCCATCCCGAAGTATCGACTGATCACGATTTCGTCAGTTTTCACGGAAATGAGAGTTTCTCAGGGGGGCTACCTTGCTTAGACACGTGCTATGCAGCGTTTGAAAGCCCACATCATGAGCTTTCACAATCTGTAATAAAATTTGTGGCGATTTTTGTTATTTCAAAAATAATCCATCCCGAAATATGGACTAATCACGATTTCGTCAGTTTTCACGGAAATGAGAGTTTCTCAGGGGGGCTACCTTGCTCAGACACGTGCTATGCAGCGTTTGAAAGCCCACATCATGAGCTTTCAGAATCTGTAATAAAATTTGTGGCGATTTTTGTTATTTCAAAAATAATCCATCCCGAAATATCGACTGATCACGATTTCGCCAATTTTTACGGAAATGAGAGTTTCTCTAGGGGGCTACCTCGCTCAGACATGTGCTATCCTGCGTTTGACAAGCTGGTAAGCATCTGACTAAAGTAGCTCAAAAAAGAAAATGGGATGACCAAATTGAGGTTTTCTGGTAGGCCAAATTCATTGGCGACGCCCATTTATAGCTAGGATCCCGATACTTGATCAATTATCGATTTTTTGCTGTGCAGATGACCCAACTACACAGGCTATGATGTTAGTGGCTTTTGGGCATGCCGATTTCAACCACGATGATGGTTTAGAGCTATCAACGAGTTTTAATTCAATAATCGATTTCGATTGATTATCGATTTTTGTTGTGCAACTAAACAGGCCACAAAGCTAGGATGTTAGTGGTTTTCAGGCATGCCGATTTCAACATATAAACATCTCTAAACCAACATCGTGGTTGAAATCGGCATGCCCAAAAACCACTAACATCAGTGTAGTTGGGTCATCTGCACAGCAAAAATTCGATAATCGATCAAGTATCGTGATCCCAGCTGTAAATGGGCGTCGCCAATGAATTTGGCGTACCAGAAAACCTCAATTTGGTCATCCCATTTTCTTTTTTAGCTGCTTTAGTCAGATGCTGTAAACTGATAAAACCGTGATCAATCGATACTTCGGGATCGATTATTTTTGAAATAACAAAAATCGCCACAAATTTCATTACAGATTCTGAAAGCTCATGATGTGGGCTTTCAAACGCAGCATAGCACATGTCTGAGCGAGGTAGCCCCCCAGAGAAACTCTCATTTCCGTAAAAACTGAAGAAATCGTGATCAGTCAAAATTTCGTGATCGATTATTTTTGAAATAACAAAAATCGCCACAAATTTTATTACAGATTCTGAAAGCTCATGATGTGGGCTTTCAAACGCTGCGTAACACATGCCTGAGTGAGGTAGCCCCCCAGAGAAACTCTCATTTCCATAAAAACTGAAGAAATCGTGACCAGTCGAAATTTCGTGATCGATTATTTTTGAAATAACAAAAATCGCCACAAATTTTATTACTGATTCTGAAAGCTCATGATGTGGGCTTTCAAACGCTGCATAGCACATGTCTGAGCGAGGTAGCCCCCCAGAGAAACTCTCATTTCCGTAAAAACTGACGAAATCGTGATCAGTCCATATTTCCGGATGGATTATTTTTGATATAACAAAAATCGCCACAAATTTTATAACAGATTCTGAAAGCTCATGCTGTGAGCTTTCGAACGCTGCATAGCACGTGCCTGAGCGAGGTAGCCCCCCGGAGAAACATGCATTTTTGTTTGGTGTGTTTTCGAGTTTTACCATAGACAATGGCCGGATCAGTGAGAACCGCCGATGGCCATTGCTGGCTACCCAGAGGGAGTTGGGCGGAACTGTTTTAGGGTTTTACTTTGGGGTCATAGGGATGTCCAACGCACATCATGCCGGCAGATTCCGCCGACCCCCCACTTTACATGTCTGCCCGATCTCGGTTGGCAATGACAATTAAAAAAGTATTCATTCAAATCCGTTGAGATTTGCCTTAACTGACTTTTAGGAGTCCCTCCATTACACCTATATTAATTAATCACTTTCTTGCTTAGGCTTAGGCTCAGGCTCAGGCTTAGGCTTAGGCTTAGGCTTAGGCTTAGGCTAAGGCTTAGGAGTCAACTGAATGCGGTAGATAGAATTGAAAATTTTGTTGGGGACCCCTAAGAGTCAGTTTTGCCACCGCTGTAGGAACTGCAAATCTCAACCGATTTGAATGAATCCTTTTTTAAATGAAAGATCAGTAAATTCTTAAAAGATTGCTGAATTTTCATTACTGTGCTCTGCTTAGATTCTGAGATATACGCCCTCATTAGGGACCCCTAAAAGTCAGTTTTGCCGGAAAGAAAGAAAACCTGTCGATGCTGAGGCGCCGTGTGTCTGATGTCCCAGAAGGTCTGTGTCTGCACTTCCTCCAAGTCAGCTCTGTCACCCTCTGCATAGTCATTCTGAACCACAACTCTGTATGCGTCCTGCACCTTTCTAAACCTATCCGAATCGGCAGTGTCACCGCCAGAATCGGGGTGGAACCGTTTCACCAGTCCGACGTATCGTTCTTTCAGCTGGTCACGACTGCAGTGCGGCTCCAATCCCAGAAATTCGTAAGCTTGCAGTAGCTGAACGCTGCTCACACTTGAGTAAAGCCGCACCCGTCCTGTTCGCAACCACACACACAGCCGAAATCCGCCTTCTTCGAGTCGGTGCATACCGTAATCAAACGTGCCGACAGGATACCGTAATGCAGCCATAATTGATGCGTTAAAAACTGAGCGCCAGCGCGGGAAAATTGAAATTGGACAGTTTCTTTGCAATGTAAGCCTGTCACTTGCAGAAGAGAATTCTGCATTGGGTACCTAGAAGCAAACAGCACAGTTAGCAGAAAAGATTTGATAACGCCCTATTCGGCCATAAATGGTAGCAAAAGCGAAATTATCCATTTCAAATCGATCAGGGTGCTGAGAGTCTAGTGAGAGCGGCAAACGACTACTGCCTGATGAGCTAACACGAAGAAGCGCCGGCTGAGGGAGGTCCAGTGATTATGGGCTCAGTGATTAGAGGAATCCGGCTGCTCTTTTCACCCCGATATCTGCTGGCCACCAACACGGCTTCTTGTGCCACTTTGCTGGCTGTGGGCGACGCTCTAGAACAAATCATTAGCATCAGACTCTGCGCCGATCGCGCCAGAAACTATGATCTTGCTCGCACAGGTCTGTTTTCGATTCTGCTCTTACCACTTTCTTTTCGTTGCGTCTCTTCGTTCACTGTACGCACAGCTATTGAATCAATGCAGAGCTGCGAGACATCCTCCTAGTCAATTGAAAATAGAACGTAGAGTGAATTCAGTGCGCGTACGTACAAACAAACTGTTTGCATGTTTGTTGAGTCCTAAGAAGAAAGAACAGAACGATAATTGCTTGCTTGCACCTCGTATGTAATTTTGGCACATCGCACTGTACGTGATAATTAATATTGAGGAGCGACTGAGTGAACGACCAACAAAAATCAGTTCTTGATCAAAAGTCGACCAGAAATTTAGTGAACAAGTAATCGTGTAGCAGTGCAGTCGTCTAGAGTAATGTACTGTACATGAGTACTACCAAAAATGTATAGTAAGGATTCTTTCTTGCTTGTAAGTGCACCAATGGTGATTAGTGAGACTTTTGGAAGGGTGTCGGTTTGTCGCAGGAGGTGCCAATTAAATTAGCGGATCTGGACGAGCGATGATTACACGTTTGCTCACTAATTGCTTCTGCTACTTTTAGCTCGTGTGGGTCTCACGGGAGTCCTGCTGGGCCCGATGAACCACTTCTGGTACAGATTTCTCGACGCTCGTTTCAAGGGACGAACGCTCGCTCAACTCATCGCCAAAGTCATCATCGATTTCAGCTCTTGTCCCATTTTTTCGGCTACCTTTATCACAAGTCAGTCTCGGCAGCTTCTGCATTCACGAAACACCAAATCTCAAACTAAAAGAAGTGTTTTCCAAATGCGTTTTCGCACTCTGCAAGGATGTTTGTTAAACTTGTGTCACTTTTTCTTAGTACATTTCTGTGCCCGTACCTACATTTGGAGTTTTTGAGGTTGCGCAGTTCTGGAGGGTCAGAGCGGCTTAGAAGCAATCAGAGAGTATCGGTCCAAGTTCAAAACCATTTTGACGGTACGTTTTGTTGAACTGGGTTGCCTGGCACGTATTGTAGGTCGGTCTTATGTTTGCATTCGGAAATGTTTACCCTGCCTGGCAACCTTGATACCGGAAAGTCTGAAGCAAAGAAGAGTGTGCATTTTCAGCTGGACATGTGTGTATGGCCACCTAGTCAAGCGTTCAACTTTTGGCTTCTGCCAGCTCAAGCTAGAGTTATCTACATCTGCACCGTACAGGTGTTTTACAACGCAGCCATCACTTACATCAAGCATGAAGTGTAAAAATTCAGGGTGCTTCACTTTAGGATCATTGTGATGACGTTATTATCACGTATTATTCGTCTGCTTTTGCGAATATCGGCCGTAACGCACTTTCTGTCAAGATTTGTATTTTATTTCGTGTACGGTAAACATGCAAACAACGCAAATATTACGGAATGTATACGCACAAATAAAGTAGGAATCGCGATATTGACATGAACGCAAGAGTAATCAGTTCGGTAGGATGCGATCCGGCTGTGAGCACCAAAAACCTGGCACGACGCACGCTAAGTGAGAGACAAAGAGAGAGCACAAAGATAGGACATGTTGGAATGGATCGATGCACAACTAAAGCGGCCGCACGTTAACTTGATGAATCACAGGCACAAAATCGAGCGATGATGACAATAAGTAGCATAGCAGAACTGTACAATCGTGAGAATTTAGCGTTCAAAACATCAAGTCAGACTTTTCCTCCGCCTGCCAGAACGAGCTGTCGTTGGTGTCGGCCGGTAAGGCATCTTGCTTGTTTGTCGCTTCTAGAGGCTGCACGTCGAAGTGGTATTCTTCTTCGGACAAATGACTAGGCACATAATTGAGTAAGGAGCCTACAAAACGGGTTAACGTCGCTTTTATGGCCGCTCTCAATCAGTACCGGTCGGCACGGGCTGTCCCACGGCCGTCGTCGAGTTGGTGGGCGTTTCTTCGAGTATCACATCGGCCAAATAGTCGTCCTCTTCTAAGCGCTTGGCCAGGAATTCCTTACGAATCCTTAAAGTAAACACGGAGATAAGCAGCCCCTCGTACGTACTGACTGGCCATATGCCATTCAGAAAATCCATAACAGGCGCGCGCAGCAGCAGCCAGTTTATATAAACTAGAAATTTTGATTGTCCGATCAATGCACACAAACGGTCCCTCTAACTTACTCGGTGCTTATTCGGCCGTACTGCTCGTGCGTTAGCTCCACACCGTCGGCCCAATGCTCGGTTGTTTCGTCGTCGGTGCCGGCCTCCTCGGGGTAGGCGTAGGCCTTCGGCGGATGCGGGTGGAAACCGACCGAGCCCTGCAAATAAATTACGCTTTCCTTTTCCTTCCGCAGATTTGGGCCGATCGAGTCTGACAATGAGATCGAATAAACATGCTGCTCATGTATAGATTAGTTCAGTCAGTCTGCCGACTTCTGTCCTTGTGCCAATAAAAAGAGGCGCGAGCGCGAAATTTATTGTGTCTCGAGAGCCGAAAAGGTCAGCAATCTTTCAGGATCAACGCGTCCTAATCGGCCCCGTTGTCATGCAATTTCGCACGCAACTTCTTCTTCGCTGCGCTCGTCCCCCGACACTTCCGACGGCCGGTTGTTTACTCGACAAACCAAGGCCCGACCGACCGACCGGCCTGCCCGCCCGGCCACACAAACAAGATTCTGATTAGCCGATAGAAAAAATCACCTTTTCTGACTTTTTCTCCGCGGCCAAATTGCTTCGCCCAACAACCACGCCGTGCGCGTCCTCGAATTCGAGCCGCACTTCCTCCTTCATAGCTTCCAGCAGCTCTGGAATGTCTTCTTCGTCAGCCAGCGACAGGAGCGTGTGCCGGATGGGGTTGCCGTCGCCAGCGATCAGCATCGGTTCGTCGCAGACCAATTCGAATTCGTCGTCGGCACCCTCTTCTTCGGCGGTGGCGATTATCTGCGAGCGAGCCACGCCCTCCGACTCCAACCGATCGTCGACGTCTGTAGTGTCGACGTCGAGCGAACCGCGGCGCACGAAACTTTCCGACGTCTCCGCTGGTTCTAGGTCGGTCGGCTCTGTTTCGTCGGCTGGAAGCGTCGAGTCGGAACCGCTCTCTGAGGGCGTTCGCTCTACTTCCGCCGGTATTGGCGGCTGCACAACCTGAAACTTAGCAGCATTTTATTACTACTATATGTCGATTCATGCAATGGACCGAAGTCGCAAAATATTTAAACATTACATACATGTAATTGGCCGTTCCAGACCAGAATCACACGCTAATTTTTTAGTGTCACCACAAACACAATAATCACTGAAGTTAAAAGTTGAGAATTTTGTGTTTATGCGTTATAACTTCTGGTTAAGTTATAAATTTTTAGGCCTCGTACAAACTAAATGCTACATAGAACAGAACATATCGAGACTTCAGCAGGTGTTTCGCAATTTTTTGGCCGACCCTGCCCGAAACGCTGAAAGCCGAAAAAACTAGACCTGGTGGTACACATGAATGTTAGACTACTGTGTTGATCCACGTGCGTTTAGATGGTGTCAAGATCATTAAAGGCGCATGTGGAATTCAGTTAAACGATAATTCGATTGCGGGTGACGTAGGTTGCAGGTACCTTTGCCGGGCGCAAACAGTCTAGGCCACTTCCGCACAGATAGTAGAGGAGAGTGTTAGATACGGAGACAAAACAGGGCCGTCGGTACATCGTAAAAACCTGTCAATTGCGGTGTCGGCTGGTCTACGGCAGGGTTAATGCCAGCAAAACCTGTCGCTGAGCGGTTTTATCCTAGAACGTCCCTATACAAAGGCGTGCGCGTAACAGCGAAATCATCCCTCTAGCCCAAACAATGCACAAGTGGCTGATAACAACCACCAACACACGTGTAAGGTGACGCGGCCCGGTTTTAGCGAAAAGGCACAAAATGGGGGCGCCACGCACCTGTTGCTTCTCTTCCAAAAATTTCGCCGACAAACTTTGCCGCTTGGGACGCTGCGGCCGCTCTGGCGGCGCCGGCGACGCTTCGTCCGCATCGTCCAGACTGTTCTTCCGCTGCTCCCGCATCTGACCGAATTTGTGTAACAGCTGGTGCACCTCCGATATGGCTGTGCTCTCTTGTACTGAAATCATAATTGCACTGCGCATAAAAAGCTACTTGTCCTTGCTGTTACAGCACTAGTACAGCATACATTAATGGGAAAATGGGATAGTGTGGTTGCCTAAATTTTCAATTCGTGGATTTTTTTCACAAAAATGAAATGCTTACAAAGTAGCGGTATATGCGACTTGGCATGGAAGGTCTCTAAATTTATCTTTAGCTAACAAAATTAATCACATTACACCTATAATCTCTGAAGAGACAGGTTCTAGTGGTGAGTTCGGCTGCATTGTTGTGGGCCGAGCAAAAGTCGGGTGGGGTTGAGTCTTCCATGCGAGGCCCATGTCTGTTGCACTCGAGTCTAACGCAAAATAGTAACTACGCAACAAAACCTAACCTCTTCTCAGCCCGTTTTACCTACTAACCTTAAAAGGGCTCTGATCCCTGCAACAGTAGAAACCAATTTCAACTCATTTGAATAAAAATTTTGCCCAACTGCTGTAATGTGGCACAAAAGAAACGTATGACCAGTCAACATAAAAGTGCTGGGCTCAATCAATACTTTGCATTCAAAGAGCTGAAGTAAAAAAGCTCGTCCCTATGCAATAAAGCAAGCGCTCACCATCTTGGCTAGTCC
Source organism: Sabatieria punctata (assembly GCA_030248155.1). Classification (NCBI taxonomy): domain Eukaryota; kingdom Metazoa; phylum Nematoda; class Chromadorea; order Araeolaimida; family Comesomatidae; genus Sabatieria; species Sabatieria punctata. The sequence goes on along the minus strand of JASANB010005074.1, from coordinate 12,651 downwards.
TTCTGGTGCCGTTAGCCAGTTCTTGTTCTCTGACATCGTAGGTAAACTCGTCGTCACTGGACAGCACCGAATCATCGCTAAGCCGGTTGGAGCCGGGCGGCAGCGGTTCCTCCGGAGGCGGACTGTGGTCCATCTGAATCAGTTGCTCAGAGTTGTTGCTAACGGTGATCGGTTGCGTGAGTCCGTTGGTCAGTTGCGGATCGACAGGGGGCAGTTTGACAGGACGCAATCGCTTGCTCATACTCACAAACTCCGGTTCTTTTCTGTTCGACGGAGGGCACGGCTCGAACGGCTGAGATTCGAGGGGTTGCGCGGGAAGGGACATGGGCGATTTGAGCTCGGACAGACTAGAAACCGACTTGGAGTGCTGCTTGGAGATCTGGTGACTGCAGGGATCGACCACGGCGCCACTATCGTTGTCCAATAAGTCGTCTACACTGGCAGAGCGCTTCTTCTCTTCGTTGGTTCGGCTGGCCAGGAACTGAAATCGTTCGCGCAGCTTTCGCACCATTCCAGGCCCGTAGGAGATTTCGCTGGGGGACGAGCGAGCGCTGTCGGTGGCAGCCGAGTCGAACCCACTCGTTGTGCTGGCTCCTTCATCTGTGGTAGCGTCGAGAGAAGAAGTCTTGCGACTGTCGTAGGCTTGGGAAAGGTCGTTGACGAAGACGGGCGAGCACAAATCGTTGGCGCCGGTGTTGTGGTTGTGGTCCACTCCCAGACGCAGCTGTTGTCGACGCATTTTGTCTTGTTGGACCCAAGGGTTGTTGCGCACGAAGCCGAGCGTTGTGGTGGCCATTACGACCTAAACTGAGCCTTTTTCTCATCAAAGCACAAACATTTGCACACACAGAAGTGGTGTCAGTAGACTAAGAAGTTTGGCGCAATAATTGGCTCGTCAAATTCATGGCCAGACGTAAGTAGAGAACAGGTCTGGTGCGTCAGGAAAACAGGCCTCACCGCTCGACAAAGCTGAGTCACACTTGACGGCCCGACCAGTCTCCTTGTTAATTCCCAAACCACAAACCGACACAAACGCCCACACCAGTGCGCGCAGCTCTAATCGAGAACCGCAATGATGATAAGACCTATCCCTACAGTCTGTAACCGCATTTTATGTAATGTGGAGTTTGAACCCCGTTGAGACGAGAGCAACATATAAGGGAAAACAGTACATGCGCCAACTAGTTTTTAGTGTATGTAGATCATTTTTGGTCATTTTTTCGTTTAAACAGGACCACCGTCTAGAGGGTTGGAAGAAAACGGTTATACTTATGCTTTCGATCCGATCCGATGTCGGGGGGGGGCTTGCGGCCTACGATCAGACCTATGTGGTCCATTTCGCCACCCCCGTGGTTCGTCATCTTGGACGTTTCCCTTCTATCACTGCCAGCCACTCTAGCCATGCTGTTCGGGCACCAGGTACTAAAAGTGCCTGGCGCGATGACGTCATGGTGATGTCGGCTCCCAACGTCCGCTTGGCGCGCCCCTGGTGTGAGAGTGGCCTAGGTGGTTTCCTTGGACAACGCCTGACATCATTGATCTTCTCCTCCAACGTGGCATGCTTTAGAGCGGGTTCGGTGCAACGGCAGATCCAGTGCGGATGCGGATGCTGGTATCTCTTGGAGACTCGCGTTCTATCTCAAATTTCAGGCGGACTTTACAACAATCAGCAACCAGAAAAAATCCATAAAAAACCGATTTTCAGTAGTTAAGAAAGAATCCAATTTGTGGGGACCGCGTCAAACTGCGGTAAGAAAAAAGTAATACTACATAGGAAACAAATTACGCTAATTTCAAATCCCATTGAAACCAATTTGAATTAACTCTACTTTCAACATGAACATGAAAATTCAAGAAGATTGAAGTTGAAAAACGACGAATTCAGTTTTTGAGAGAAAAATGTTCTTCAGCCGCTGAATTATTGTTCAAAATGCATTTTATTCGATAGCTATTTTCATATAAATATAAAATATTTCATATACAGATAGCTCTGCCATCAAAAAATAAATACATCACTGCCTCCCATCAATAACTGAACACAAAAAAAGAATTAGCGCTTGAAGCTGTGAAAACCATTTTCACACCATATTTTGGCCGTATTTTTGTATTTTTTGTACATAAGAAGGTCGTTCGTTGTTGAAACAGTTTCTGTCTTCTCACATTGCTAGTTTGATTCAAATATTGTGTCAGAACCAGCAGCAGCAGTAGTTTGTTTTGTTCCGGTTAACTTCTAAACAACCAAAGCTAGGTAAGTGAAGTGCTTATCTACAGGCGCAGCTGCTTTATGGCCGTATAATTCCATATTTTAGCCGAAGCACAAATTTTTCCCGCATTACCGCTACCGCGTTTTCTCGCCGAGCGCCGTTTCCATATTACCTGTCCGGTGCGTCGTCGGTATCTCCCGATCAAAGTCGCCCACTGTGTAGGCGGTCTGTACCAAAGTGGTCGAGTACAATTTTAGCTTGTTTTGGCTTTTGCAATGCTATGAACTGAAGCAAAGTCTTCTATATACGCACGACCTGACGCCAAAAACGAACATTCGGAGGAGCTTATTAGAGCACGTCTAGTTTTAATGTAACAAAAAAGACAAACAGAAACGTTGAGCTTTTCTGTTCCTTTGTATTGTGTCGGTTCTCCGAAAAAGGTCAGGGGTGACTCCGAAATGGTTTACCGCAAATCAAGGTTGCCGACAAACATTTAGACAGTAAGTGCCACACCGGGCTAGGGTGGGAATGTTGGAGTAAACCTGGCCGACCAGCTCAATCTAATAAAGCAAGCAAACCGTTACAAAAGAAAAGCAACCGTTAAAGAAACGTTGTCGGATCCAGAGCGCATTGCCGGATCAGTTTGAAGGCTGCGTGCTGTCGTGCTGTCGTACTACCGGTGTAAGCAGTGGCGTATCCAGGATTTTGGAAAGGGGGTGTAAAATTTTGAAAGTGCCTAGTTGGGCCGCTGCCCAACCAGGGTAAGAAAATTTAGCAAAATTAGCCTTCAAAAACGCGTTTAAAACGCATTCCGAGCTTAAAATTAACAGAAATTGCAAGTTTTAGTATTTTATAATGGCCTGGTTGGGCTTCTGCCCGACCAGGCCGAGAAAATTTTGAAAATTTGGCCTTCAAAAGCGCATTTAGAAGGCATTCTGAGCACAAAATAGACAGTTTTAGTACATAATTCATTAGTTTCTTATATTTTGACAGACTTTTTCTTCCTACCTCCACCGCAAAGGGGGGTGTACACACCCTACACCCCCTGGATACGCCACTGGGTGTAGGACGGAGACTGTTGAGCGCACTTAGCATCTACAAGCGTCTATAACATAACATAGAAAGCTGGCTGTGAGAAACATTGAAGGATACACACAGAAAAGCGACAATAGTGATTTTGTCTTCTGCGAAAACGATTGTTACTTTTTGGAACACTCTGTACTGAAAGAGATTTATACTCAGACTTTCTATTCCTTTTGTTATTGTAGTGTCTGTTTACAAGTAAACGTGCTACTTGCTTCATTGCTCGTAAACTCTGTTCAGTATGTATTCGCAAACAAAAAATTTTAAAATAAATTACTTGTGGTTCCTTCTTTCGCTTTGACTACGCCTGCCTGCACTGCGATGTGTATCACTCTGATGCCCAACAAACGCGAAATTGCATCAGCCACGTCTCTTTTGGACCGAATTTCGCCAGCTTCGTATTGATAGATTCTGTTTGATTACTTGTTGCTCCCAAGGAACGCCAAACCCAGTCTTCGGACGACCACGGCCATGACGTTCCATTTCTTATACGAGTGTAGAATGACTTCCAGAATTATCGAAGCAAAAACACTGAAAAACGTTTACTCCTATTCTGAGAATTTTTTAGCGGATATCAGGTGACGACAAGCGTTTAATCCACACTTGGAATAGTTTCAGCGAACCAAATAATGCGGTACATAGTTACATTTTATTTTACAGTGCGGTCCGAAAAATTTAGCGAAAATAAAACGGAAATTTTATTTCAGGACAGCGTATCGTAAACAGAATTTGCCAGATTCGTCTAAAAGCCACCCTGAAGTTAAACAACTAATACCACCTTTATCAAGGCATGTAGCCTAATTAGCTTTTTGTTTTTGGTTATTTTTTATTAACACAGAGTTTATTTAATACCCTTTCCCCATTGCGTAAATATAAATATTACATGTTGACGTTTTTAAAGCCGTGAATGTGTATGCATGACACAAAATGCACATAATAGTCTCGATTTTGATTAATGAAGTCTGCACTGCATTCGTTAATGAACTGTTTCCGGATGGGGAGAGGAGAGGACCAACTTCGACTGAGTTAGATAAAACCGTCGTTTATTTAAAAGCGGTTACGCAAAATGGATACAGTATTCGTCGTGATTCAGAAAGGCAGAAAGTCGTCCGACTTCCGATCCGATTGTTTGGCAGATTATAGTACATCTAACGGATCGGTCAGAATTTTCAGAAATAACGGGAATATTCGCTGTTCCGACGTTATTTACTGTTTGCTAAGTAGTAAGACATGTGAGCATGAGCTGCAGAAAGTTAGAGAGCTTGTTAAAATTCCTTTTCCAATAGTGCAGGGGTTGTCTGAAGGTGGCAAAGCTTGATTTGGGTCACGAAATCAGAGAGATAATATTTTGGATCGGTACATATTGCTTATGACCATCATTGAAAACTATTTGGTATTATCTGGTTCTATTTGATATTATTTGGCTCAGAAAATACCATTCACTATTTGGTATTCGGTATTTTTTATACCATTTGCATCCCTATTGCTAAGACCTTTGGCGATCGGTAAATAAATATAATGGGCTGGGTAATTTTGTTCGATTTCTGGTGAATTAATCTGCCCGGGTAAATATTGATCCGGAGATACACAGGCCGTCCCTGTCTCCTCGTCGTCGTTCGCCGTCTCTAACCCAGCGAGCTGGAATGGCAGGAAACTGCGCTTAAGGGAAGGTGCAGCAGCAACTTGTGGAAATAGTGATCGAAGAAAAAACCAAGCAAGGAAACGGAAACAAGCGAGTTATAAGCTCGTGTTTGTGGTCTTTCGGTGGGGTTCAGCACCGGTAGAAACAAACAATTTTTCCATTCAGCTCACGTGAACGGAAAATTTTGCACAACCGTTGTGAGGCAACAAACAAGCTGACATTTTTTACTGCAAGTTTGTCAGCCACTACAGTTTCTACAAAAGAAGGTCTCTTCCTGGACCAGACCAATTTACGAAGCAAACGGTCTAGAATTGAGCCTTTCAAAATTCTCCGTTCAGGTGAGCTGAACGGAAGATCTGTTTGTTTCTACCGGGGCAGTTTAAGGACGCTAAGCGAACAAAACGCCAGTTTTGACAATTTCTGGCATCAACAAATCGTAGAAGATGGTGTAGACTCCCAACAACGACAGGATGGGCTCCCATGCTGAGGCTAAACTTGAGCACCTGGACGATGCGAACATGGAAATTCCCGACTTTCTGTGTGCGTCGTCGATGGACAGGGCAGCCATGGAGGAAGAGGAAGAGCCGTCCTCCTCCGGACTGCAGGAAGACGAGTTGATGGTGTCGGCAGCCATAGAGGAATCTCACGCAGAAGCAGCAGAGAACCCGAACAAGCTGAATCTGAACCGCAACCAGTGCCCGGTCTGCTTTGCCCAGTTCGCTCTGGAAAAGAACTACGTGGAACACATGTGGAACGTGCACGGCAACAAACGACCATTCAGATGCGACGACTGCGGCCTGTATCTCAGCTACCGCAGCTCTCTCTACAACCACCGCAAGATTCACTCTGACAAGAGACCTTTCTCCTGCACTGAGTGCAGCTCCAGATTCAGATGGAACAACAGGTACTGAAACATCTCTTAGTTAAAGCCATTTGCTATGCGCAGTCAACCTATGGAGAAATTAGCCAGCTTAGGTACAATGTAGGGCTGTCTTTCACAGATAAACTCTGTTCAATAACTAAAATCAAGAATTCTTGTTAAATGTTACCTCCCGCTTTCTATAAAATAGTTGTAAACTGTACTAAAGGCTGCAATCTGTGCAAAGATCAGTTTCGATGCAGAGTGTTGCAACCTGGTGGTTTGAGTATTCGAATTACGGAGCATTTTCGGTATTTTTGAGGCTGGGTTGCTTAATTCAGTACTCGCTTTCAAACTACATGCCGAGTATCGGGCTTACTGCTTTTGAAATGGGCTGCTTTACCTTTCCGTCCTACAATTGACCTGGTGTACATATTGAATGTCTATACTTTAGTCTGAAGTACCACATGAAACGCGCGCACAACATGGAGCCGCCGTGGGTGTCGTCGCGGCGTCTGATCCAAGTGGACAAACAAGCGAGAGTAACGCACCCTCGTAAGGCGGCGCCGAAACCCAAGAATGCGGTGGTTGATAACGGACCAGCGGCCGACAAGACAGAACCGCTGACGGGCAGGGGCAAGCGGCTTGTGCAGGTTTCGTGGCTGGAACCGAAGTTCTGCAGCAAGTGTAAGAAGAAGTTCTTCTTGGAGAGCGCCTACCTGGCTCATCAGGAAGCTTGCACCAAGAAAACAGTACTCGAGGTATTCACTGATTTTCTTTGCAAAGTAGATGTAAATCGATACACATAACATGGCCCGAAAAATCTGGAGGGAAGGGCCTGAGGTCGTGTCGGAAGGGACGGTGTAGAACTCTAAAATCACTGTAAAATTGCCGATTTTCTTATAACTTATAACTAAAAGTTTTTAGGCCGGAGGTAGGCGTCTGGGCGGCCGAGGAGGAGTTTCCCAGCCCCTGGGCCCATGGATATCGATGCGTTACGTTAGAATGAAACGATCACTGCATACGTACATGTAACAGGTCATCCGCCGAAAGGGGATGGGGCGGGCTGGCGCCGGTCAGAGGGTCTGAGCCCAAATTTTGGGAGGGTTTGGGCACTAAAAACTCTCAAAAATCGCAAAAAACCGTAATCTTCGGCTAAAAATTGTCAAAAGTAGCTGATTTGGGCTGAAATACAGCTAAAATGTGTCTGAAATTGCAAAAAATCGCAAAAATTTGCTCAAAAAATTACTTCCTAAAAATCGGAGGGGGTCCCATCCGGGGGAGGTTTGGCCTAAGTCGGGTGGGTGGGCAGACGCCCTGTTACATGCATGGGTCACTGTGTATGCATGCCGCACGGATGAAGTTACAAAGTACATGTTTATGTTTGACAATATCTCTCTCTAACACTTGCCAGAGTTTTTTATGCGAAAGCGCTGTTTTTGAAAAGTCGGTGCTACTCAACTCATCGATCGAACTGTCAGCCTGAACGATCTAATTTTTAACGATTTTAGGTTTTATAGGTAGTGTTCAGACATGGGCTAGCATTTCGGCTGATGGGGGTAGAATTTTCAATTCCTGGGGGGGCTGATGGGGGTAGGAGCGCCTGAGGGGGTGGAATGCCAAAAAGTCCGATTTTTGGCTAAAATCAAGGGTTTTTGGCTTATTTTTCATTAAAATAAGCTATTCTGAGCTCATTTACACCTAATCCAGGCATATACAGGGTGTGCCAAAAAAACAACCCAGCAGACTTTTCGCTGTAGCAACCGCAAATCTCAACCGATTTGAATGAGTCCTTTTTTAAATGAAAGATAAATAAATCCTTAAAAGACTGCTGAAATTTTCATTAATGTACTCTGCTGAGTTCCTGAGATATTGGCTCTCAAAATCAAAACAGTAATTTTGGCAGTGAACAAGAGGGATTTTTTTATTATTCTGCACTTTGTAATAAAACGGATTCCTACTACTGCTAAGAGCTCTTGGAGGCTTTACAGGTGACACAGAAACTCGGTTTACTTCAACACTAAAGTACCATTAGCCCTAGCAGTAGGAATCTGCTGTATTATGAAATGCAACGGAATCGCTCTTGTTCTTTGCAAAATCTGTTTCGATTTAGAAGGCAAATATCTCAAGAACCAAACTGTGAATCTCAATAAAAATTGCACCAATCTTTGAAGAATTTATCAGTCTTTCATTCAAAAAGGGATTCAATCAAATCGGTTCAGATTCATGGTTGCAAAAGTAAAAAATCTGCTGGGTTGTTCTTTATCACTCTTGTTCATTGCCAAAATCTCTGTTTTGAATTTGAGGACAAATATCTCAGGAACAAAGCAGGCTATCTTAATAAACGTTACCTCAATCTTTCAAGAATTTATTTATCTTTCATTTAAAAAAGGACTCATTCAAATCGGTTGAGATTTGCGGTTGCTACAGCAAAAACTCTGCTGGGTTTTTTTTTGGCACACCCTGTATTTATCATAATTTTCTATACAAAATTCTTCCAAAAAATCCCTGATGGGGGTAGCGGCCGGCTGATGGGGGTAGGTCAGAGCCTGAGGGGGGCCAACCCCCCTCAGCCCCCCCCCTTTTGCCCATGTCTGGTAGTGTTTCATGCCGAAAGTAGGTATGGCCAATGGTTTTCAAAAATTCACGCTACAGCAAAAAAATTATGATAAAACCGCCGATAACATGACCGGATGCGATAATTTACGCAAAAAACCGCACTTGATTCCGTGAAAAATTAGAAAAATGCGATCTAAAAGCGTCCGTCTGCGAAGAACTTTTGTATGGCGCACTTGGTACCATTTTTAATTATGGGCAACAGTTTTGAATAACTCGCGCTAGAAGCAAAATTTACGCTAAAACGGCAATAGCATGACCGGATGCGATTATTTACGCAAAAAACCGCACATATTCTTGAATTGGAGAAATGCGGGTTCAAAACAGCCGCGTGGATCAAATCGCGTAAATTAGTGTTTATAACTTGGTCGCCGTCCCAGCGGTGGCTGATTTTCTATGGCGCGTGTTACGAAGGTGAAACCAACTTCATTGTTTAAAATCTACTAGAAGATGTGAATAATCGTCGCCCAGCTAAATTAATGCAAAAAAGTATGATTGCAAGTATTGGGTACAATAAAAGCCTGAAATGGCAAAAATTTAGGGTTACAGAAACTTCAACATCGTTTGTGGGGTTAACGGCAAAGAGCAGAGAGCAAATTCTTATATCATTCGAAAGTCTGAAGTCTACTGTACACGGAACCGATTGAACATCTTGCGCCGAATTCGTCGTTTTTTTACAAGAACGAGGAACATGAAAAAATCCACGAAAATGCCCATTTTCAGTAGTTAAGAAAGAATCAAATTTGTGGGGACCATGCCGAAGTGCGGAAAGAAAAAAAGCGGTGCTATATAGGTAACGAGTTGCGCTGATTTTAAAGCCGGTTGAACAAAATTTGAATCAACTCTCCTTTTAGCAGAAAATGGCCATTGAAAAACGACGAATTCAGTTTTCGAGAGGAAAATGCCCTTTAACGGCCGAATTATGATTCAAAATGCATCTTATTCGATAGCTCACACTCTGTTTCATATAAATACATCACATCCCCCTATCAATAACGGAACACAAAAAGCATTTGCGCTTGAAGTTTCAAAAACGGCTTTGGACCACTTTTTGGCTGTGATTTTGTATTTCTATTCGGCGCGGCGCGAGCGTGCTTTGGCCATCCCTACCGAAAGCGTTGTTTTTCTATAAAAACAGTCTATTTCTGAAAGTGATGCACATACTGTAAAAAATCCAATTTGCGGAATCCAAAGAAATTCCTGTGTTGTGTCAGGTTTGACAGATCAGTTAACCTTTGCACATGTCACCCAATGACGGTGTTTCTAGACAATCCGTAGCATCCAGCAGCAGGAGAAGGAACGACAGCAGTTATTAGAAGAGGCGGTGCATCATAAACTGGCCTCCGAATGGAAACCACGACAATCGGTCGGCAGACGTCTGGCAGACTCCACACAGACCGATGTCTCTCAGTCTCAACAAAACGGAATCATGACCGGCGTCGACGCGGCCGCCATTCTCAGTGGAATCGGTACTTTTGCTTTCGTTTCCCTTTTAACGGCCACAATGCACTGCTGTTGATAAAGTTGCAGCGGCTTCCCAATCTCCGCCCTGCGATTCGACCCTCGATCTACGCGTCTTGCCCCCCGACTGCCCTCAGCAGCAACAGCAGCAGCAGCAGCAGCAGGTGGGTCGTCGTCCGTCGGTGTCGGAGTGTCTGGCGTCACTGTCTGCGGGGCCGGGCGGCAGTGGCGGCGAGGCGTTGCCGCAGGCGGTGGACGCGCGTCTCAACCAGATCTACGCGCGACAGGAGACGCTGCTGCGACGACTGGAAAGCTTCGAGATGTGGGTGCAGCAACGAGTGACCAAAATGGAACAGATCTTGGCTACGCTGGTGGCCGTTAAGGCCGCCAAAGGTCTCACTGACTGACTGATTCTTGTCTGACTGGGCACCGCATTCACCCAAGCAGTTTGCATCTGGCTAGATTGTTTAACAGTAAGCGATTAACATTAGGATTGGAGAGTACAAAATCGCTTTCCAAAAATGTCGTCATATTTTCGGAGCGGTATTGGCCGTCGAGGGCGTATGGGCCGAAATTTTCTGTTTTTTCTCGCCAAGTTTCTCCCAAAAACGTCGCTAAAACTTTCAGGTTGGGAGTCAGGGCGGTAGGTTCGGTTTGCCTACCGACGGGGGTATTGCCGACCGAGGGGTTGGCCGGCAAGGTGGGTAAACCCCCTACCTCCAGCCCATGCATAAATGACTGACCGTTTCCTGTAGGCAGACAGTAGGTGCAGATTGCTCTCCTTCTGTGTAGGGTGAACTAGCTGGTGCAGAACCGGCTAGCAAATTGATCTGTGCTGTACTCGTGAATGTTAGACTAATTTCTGTTTATGGCTCTAACGACGTCACTGATAGTCGCTGTTGGTTTCTGGTTAGAAAGCGCACTAGGATGCGGTAACTGAGTGCCGTTCGTTCTCTGGTTGTGACCGGTAAATTGGCTCTGTGTTTCGTGCGTGCGAGTGAGTGAATCACTTTAACTCTATCATTCCTGTGTCGATGAATCTCTTGTCATTTTGCTGTTTCTATACTCTCAGTCTGTTGTTGTTAGAAGTAGTAGAGTTTTAGAGTCCGTTTGTTTTAGTTCTTGTTTGTTTGTTTGTTTGTTGTTAGTACTACGTCTGCTTTGCCAAGAAACGTGTACACAAGAAAAACTTTAAGGTCGTGCTTATTTTGTTGTAGGTCAGTTTCTCAGTTTGTGCTGTGATGTGCAGGTTTTGTTGGTGTTCAAACATTCCTGACAGATATTGTCGAGCTGTACTTTATATTGTGGTGCGTGTGTGCGCGTTGATAAAGTTTGTAAAGTGTTTGTGTGCTTAGGTCATAATAGGTGCTTCACCGAATCCCTATACCTTTCTTTCGATTTTCTCATACTTGACTTCAGGAAATTGAAATGCAGAACGAATCTAAAGCGATGCCCAGTGATGGCGGCTATATTCTCGTCTCGGTGGAATCAGTTTTGCGTATTTCTGGTTTGGTTTCTGTCGATTATGTTTCTCTACGGTCATATGGACTCGCATATACAGAAACTGCAACGTGACTTATCCACTTTAGCAGTTAGTCGTTCTCTTAAGCAAGTGGAGCCCGATCAACTCAGACTAGCTGACTGGGCCCAGAAGGCTACTGCGTCCTGGAATCCGGAGAATTTGGTGATTGTTTACAACAGGGTGAGTTGGCCTTCATAGCACCCAAGTTATTTATTCATTTTAAATCAAAACACTCTCATTCCAATTCGTTTTTCTAGTTTGTTCTAAGCATGTCCTACCCCGCTAGCTTTCCGTGGTCCTTAATTTTATACTTTTAAAATGAAGAATTCTGAATTTGTAGTCGTTAACTTAATGCTAAAACTTATCAAGAACCCTTCTTCGGATCTTCTAAACGTTGACTAATCTTGAAGAAATGTTTAATATCTGAAAAGCTCAGCTTTCTACCGCCACAGATTCCAATCCGGCAGATTTTTACTTTCAAAAAACGCTAAAAAATGCGCATGTTTAGTTGCCGATTTTTCGTGCGGTTGGGCGTCCCTTTCCTTTGACGGTATGTGAAATGATGTTATTGTCAAAAATGAGGGAGTTGCATTGGTGGAGGTTTGGCTGTTTATGGGAATGCAGCGTTTCAGCTAATTTTAAAGTACCCTTTTTGACAGTGTGCGTATTTATTGATTAAGAGTGAGAGAGCGCTGCCGCTTTCAGGTGCCTAAGACAGGCTCGACTAGTTTTATGAACGGCGTGGTCTACGAGTTATGCAAGCGCAACAACTACCATGCAATTCATTTGAACGTGTCCAAGAATTCGCACACCATGACCTTAGCAGACCAGGCTAGATTTGTGCAAAACGTCAGCAACTGGGTTCGCCGAAAACCGGCCGTTTATCATGGACATGTAGCGTTCATCGACTTTGCAAAGTACGGCTATAGATCAGTGTACTGCTTATACAACTGACTAACGTACATACGTTGGCAGTCAAGAAAATGGGGCTAGTTACTGTGGGCGTTGGTCTTGTCTTGGATGCTGTTGAAGGGCGTATCCGACCTATGCATGTGCATGTCTACAGTACCACTGGTCTCTTAGACTACTTAAATATAAGAACAGTTTAGATTTGGACAACGAAATCCAATTTACCTGAACGTAATTCGAGAGCCATTGGATCGGTTCGTGTCTTACTATTACTTTTTGCGCTACGGCGATAACTACAGACAGGGACTGGTGCGAAGGAGGGCTGGAAACACAGAGGTCTCACTGCATTTTCATC
>JASANB010005073.1:0-115147 GCA_030248155.1 Sabatieria punctata | reverse complement strand
TTGGTATAAAAAAATACCAAATACCAAATAATACCAAATACCTAGAAAATACCAAATAATACCGAATAATACCAAATAATACCGGATACCATTTGCATCCCTAATCCTAGGCAGCTAAAAAGGATACACGGCCATCTCCATGTCTTTTACAAATGATCCTCGTTGGGAAGACCGAGTTGATGACGCTTGCTTAAGATGCATTTTGCGAGAAAGTCAGCTTTGAGGGGGCAAGCAGGGCCATCTCACGGATCTGGCTGATATTTATATCTATTAAAATAGAGCACAGTCGAAGACCAACGGTGCATGCCCGGCCACCAGCAACCCCCTGGAACCGGAGCTACACCCCCTCAAAGTTGGGTCGCCAGCAATTTTCGGGCTCATTTTAATAGCTCTGACCCCCTCCATTCAAACGATCACCCTTCATTCGTTTCTTAAGCTAGGATCCCGACTCGCATATGGTTTTGTAGCTGGTCCAATGGCCTTTCATTTTCTGGTACTCCCGTTTCCAGATCGTAGCTGGTTACCGACATATTCGCCGAAAACTGCGAAATTTCCACAAAATGCCACTCCGTTTTTTTTTCGAAAAATCTTTATAACTTTTTGTGCAAAGGCCCTGCCAAGCTAATGTTTTAACAAAAGTTAGGCATGAGTTGGCCAAACAAAATGAGCGCCCCAAAGTGTGCGGTTAGGGGGGAGGGGGGTGTTTTGGCCTCTCAAAGGTGTTCGAAAAAAATTTTTTTCTGCAAAGCTTAGTTGTTAGCATACTATTATATGCAGTTTTGTGTGCTGAGTTCGAAAATGCATTCAGTTTAGCTAGATTCGCTCTGGATCGGGAGAAATTGGCGTCCAAAGTTGAGACCAACCCTTTTTCTTGACTGGCACTACTCACTAGTATGACCATTAACCGCGGTGCAATGCAGTTTTTCTATGTAGTTTTTGCTGCTGATTCGAAAAATAACTTTATTTTTGCTCTACGTTGCCTAATTTTGAAGATATCGGCATTTTCATGATTTGGAAGAAAACGGCCGCACTTGTTACTGTTTACGATGCTCGTTTGAAGGTGACTCAATTCAGTCGCATCTAGGGTACAGAGCCATAAAAATTTATATCACCTAATAGTTTTTCCCGCTGATTACGAAAATGACATCTGTTTTCTGACTACTCCTGAGCTACTTATGTAACTTTTATACCCTGGTACTCTGACCATAAGTTATCTGTCAAATCTGGACGTAATATGGTATCTATCTGGTGCAATTTTCTCCGCTGATTCAGAATATCATCATATTTTTGCGCTGGCCACCCTGTCGCAAGTTATGGACCTCCAAAGTTTCATTAAGAAACATGCTGTGAGAAGCTGTAATCCTAAAATAAATGTTCAGCATTCATGCATTTCGAAGGGAAACTTTTGTCAGTCAATAGTGTACCCGACCTATTTTGACCTGCTGAGTTCAAAAAATGACCTTTGTTTTTCTCTACTGCTGTTCAATTTTGAGATATTACTGATCAAACAAAATTTGCATTAATATTCATATATCTCCAAAACGAGTAACTGTAGGTTAAAACAAACGTCGTTTTTGAACTCAGCGGGTCAAAATAGGTCGGGTACACTATTGACTGACAAAAGTTTCCCTTCAGAAATGCATGAATGCTGAACATTTATTTTAGGATTACAGCTTCTCACGGCATGTTTCTTAATGAAACTTTGGAGGTCCATAACTTGCGACAGGGTGGCCGTAGCGCAAAAATATGATGATATTCTGAATCAGCGGAGAAAATTGCACCAGATAGATACCATATTACGTCCAGATTTGACAGATAACTTATGGTCTGAGTACCAGGGTATAAAAGTTACATAAGTAGCTCAGGGAGCAGTCAGATTGAAAAACAGATGTCATTTTCGTAATCAGCGGGAAAACTGCATTAGGTGATATAAATTTTTATGGCTCTGTACCCTAGATGCGACTGAATTGAGTCACCTTTCAAACGAGCATGTTATAGCAAGTGCAGCCGTTTTCTTCCCAAATCATAAAAATGCCGATATCTTCAAAAGTCGGCAACGTAGAGCAAAAAATAAAGTTATTTTCGGAATCAGCAGCAAAAACTACATAAGAAAAACTGCATTGCACCGCGGTTAATGGTCATACTAGCGAGTAGTGCCAGTCAAGAAAAAGGGTTGGTCCCAACTTTGGACGCCAATTTCTCCCGATCCAGAGCGAATCTAGCTAAACTGAATGCATTTTCGAACTCAGCACACAAAACTGCATATAATAGTATGCTAACAACTAAGCTTTGCAGAAAAAAATTTTTTTCGAACACCTTTGAGAGGCCAAAACACCCCCCTCCCCCCCAAACCGCACACTTTGGGGCGCTCATTTTGTTTGGCCAACTCATGCCTAACTTTTGTTAAAACATTAGCTTGGCAGGGCCTTTGCACAAAAAGTTATAAAGATTTTTCGAAAAAAAACGGAGTGGCATTTTGTGGAAATTTCGCAGTTTTCGGCGAATATGTCGGTAACCAGCTGCTATCTGGAAACGGGAGTACCAGAAAATGAAAGGCCATTGGACCAGCTACAAAACCATATGCGAGTCGGGATCCTAGCTTAAGAAACGAATGAAGGGTGATCGTTTGAATGGAGGGGGTCAGAGCTATTAAAATGAGCCCGAAAATTGCTGGCGACCCAACTTTGAGGGGGTGTAGCTCCGGTTCCAGGGGGTTGCTGGTGGCCGGGCATGCACCGTTGGTCTTCGACTGTGCTCTATTTTAATAGATATAAATATCAGCCAGATCCGTGAGATGGCCCTGCTTGCCCCCTCTCTTCGGCACCAAAGCTGACTTTCTCGCAAAATGCATCTTAATCGCCTGTACGATTGAAAACGCACAGTTGATCAAAGGTTACACTGTGAGTGAGTTTCGAACCCTACTTTTTATTTTTGAACTACCAGAAGACAAGAAGGCCCTAAATTACAGATTAAAATTCCCCTGAATGAAATCCCCTAAACGGTAGGGACAGGACCGGTATCTGGTATTGTATTACTGATCTTTTGGCGGCATTCCTGCATTGGTATTCCTGGAGTTTATTCGCCTAAATTCAAAACTGCCTATATATGGTTTGCTTCCTTACAAAATATAGATTATATCGATTAGGGGAATCATACTCCCGATCCGATCGATCCGATGTGCGGGGGGCCTTACACGGCCTGCGTGCGATCAGACTCGAGGTCCATTTCGCTTCCCCGTGATTCGTCATCTCGGACGTTGCCCTTCTTTCACTGCCAGCCACTCCTAGCCATGCTGCTGGGTGCCGGTCACCAGGAGGGCGGCCGGCGTGTCGATGCCATGATGCTGACAGCTCCCGACGGCCGAGGGCTCCCCGGCATAGTTGGTTTCTCAGACAGCTTCTGAGATCGTAGATGTTCTTCCCAACGCGGCATGCTTTGTGGAGCGGCTTCGGTGCAATGGCAGATCCAGTTGGTTCCCATTTTACCTACTCGCTGTAACCAGCTTTCGGTGGCCTGAGTGGAGCGTTGTGCCGACGACCAACTCTTTGCAGCAAGAAACTTGCCGCGCCGAGAGGATGAACCACTACAACCGCTAGGGATGCAGGGGCCGCCGTGACTCAGAGGCAGCGAGCTACCCACTGAGCCAACGACGCGGCAATCATACTCCCTTCAGAAAAATTTTTTTTATTTCAACTTTCTCCCTCCTTAAAAACTTAGTAACCCCCAAGGTTAAACCCCGTTAGAAAATATTGATTGCAAAAAGACGGGAGAAGGGGAAGGAAGGTGAAGTGAGATTACAGTTAATCTTTTTGACATTGCCAACTTTGAACGGCCATATCTGCAAACAAACGAAAAATCCGGTAAACCGACCGGATTGGCCCGATCCGGTTACCGGAGCGATCAGCCTGATCCGGTACCATACATGTAACAGGTCATCCGCCGATGGGGGAGGGGGGTCTGGCGCCGGCAAGGGGGGTCTGAGCCAAAATTTTGGGAGGGGGTAGGGCACTAAAAACACTCAAAAATCGAAAAAATCGCAGTTTTTGGGCTAAAAATCGCCAAAAATCGCTAATTTGGGCTGAAATACAGCTAAAAAGTGCTGTTTTGCAGGCGACTTTGGCAATTTTTGTGTCTGAAATTCTAAAAAAATGCAAAAAATTTACTTGCCAGAAAAATCGGAGGGGGGGGGGCTGGGGTCGGCGAAATCGTCTCGGGGGGGGGGTCTGGCCTAAGTCGGGTGGGGGGCAGACCCCCCTGTTACATGTATGTCCGGTACCGGACCGGAACCGGAATTCTGGTTGGGCCCTACGTGTAGAGGACGACGAGTTCTATCTACCCTAGAAGTAAAAGCCCCGATTTGCCACAAAAAGATTTTTTCGACTTTTTGAAATGCCCTTAAAATCGACGCTATTCACGTCAGCTTGAATCGATCAGCTTCAAACTTTGCACGTACAATTGTTATGCTAAGCATAATCTATGCTGAAAATACGAGCCACATCGGTTCAAGTACGCTATTCCAGGAGTAGAAAATGTTCAAAATGACGTTTTTGGCTATGAATACCGCAGTAGTGGTGTTTTCTACTAAATTCATCACATAAAAGTATTGGTCAGAAAATTTCATGTTGCATGGTCCACCCAAATGGCTCTTAGGTTTTTTTTTAAAAACTCAAAAAAGTGTTCGCAGTCTTGACCAAGGGTTGCCGTTTGCGCTTTATTGTGTATCAGTGCTCCCCCGGCATCTGCGAGAGCGGTTGTTTGTGGGTTAAAAACCAGTCTAGGCGATTGTAAGTAGTCGACATAAAGCTCTACCCAGGTCATCGAAAGCCGGTGATGGCAAGTTGGTAAATTGGAACCGAACTAAGAGCTGTCGTTGCACTTCATGACAGCAAAGGGAGGGATGTTTGTAGAGAGTGCGGGGTGTCCTGAGCTGTCCGAAAGCTCGCATTAGCAAAGAAAAGTGTTCCAAAACAATTGAATATTATTGCACGATATTTATCTTTTCCTAGTCGCTCTGAAAGCCTACTGTTCGGGGGGGAAGGAAATCTAAATATCGGGGCAGACTCTCAAACTCTTGTATATATGGCTGTTTCATATGACAATGAATGAGATGGAACCAAGTAAGTCAGTTATTATGTCTACAGTGTTTCAGGAGTACACTATCAATGTGCAGCGAGGTTGTGGTCAAGGAGCCCATAGTTGGAAGGTGCAGCACAGATACAAGAATTTTGCTCGGCTCAACAAAGAACTTTCTTGTGCAGGACTTTGTCTGAATTTACCGCCGAAAAAATTATTCGGCAATCTTGATCAGGAGTTCGTTGCCGAAAGACTTCAGGGCTTACAGGTCGGCTAGATGTTTGACTGAGTAGACAGTGTCTTTCATTCAAGTGGTCCTCTTTTTCTTCGAACCCACTTGGAATAGTTATCCACATAGCATTTTTTCAGCCTTCAAAAATTACTTTTTTGCAATTTTTACCCTCCAACAACTGTGGTCACCCCGACATAGGGTGGTATTTCTGCTGAGAAGTGCGTTGGTCTTGAATTTCTCAGGTCAGGAGTAGAAAGAGGGTGGGAGGGAGTAGCGGCGGCTGAGGATGGCTTTTCAAAACAAAAGTTCGTATTAAGCTAGAATCAACCTTTTTTGTCTATTTTCGTAACATACTCTTTCAGCTGTTTTGTTTGTAATTAAGAGAATTTCTTTAAAGAAGGGGTGCCCGAGTGGTGTAGTCAGTCTGAGGAGGCTATCGCCGAACCTGTATTTTGAGACCGACCCCTTCAGACCTGCCTTTGCTCATGGCCGACCGTTGCTGTTTCTGTGGTTTACTTGTCGTCGATGAGTTGAATGCCATCGCCTAACCGACTCGATGCGTAACTGTACGTAAACTGTTTTAGGAGTTTCTAAATGTAGTTTTGGCACACCCCTATTTGGTCAACAGTTGTGCAGTGAAGAAGTTTCTGGAACCAAAGAGATTTAGCAGTGATTTACAAGGTACCGTAATTCTTCGATTACTTTATAGCCATAGGGCCGTACGAGGTACAGTACTATTAGGCGACGCCGATTAGTCGATGGTACTATTAGGCGACCAAAAACATAAATAAATAATAGTACCATTTAGGCGGCCCTTCCGAATCAGTCAAGAGTCGATAGCCATATTCAGCTGTAAGCCGGAATGGGCTATGTTTAGCTATATACGGCTAAATGGCATTAAAATCTTGTCTCGTTAATCTTTTAACTCGTTATCTTATAACTAAACACGGCTTTATTCACCTACCCTGACTGTTAATTCCTGTATGTTCCATTTGGCGAAAACATGCGTAAAAATCTGATGAATCGGTGCAACACAGATCCAGATTTCGCTCTGTGTACAAGATGGTGCCAGCTCTGGCATTTGTCCCTATTCCCCAGCCTGAACCTGCCATTCAAACCCTTGACGTACGCTTAGAGAACGAGTTTGGCATGCATCAACCAGTGCTGATTGGTTTGAAGACAACTACACGGGTCGGCCAAATCGTCACGCGAGCGGCCGTCGGGTCGGCCACCTATTTTTTTCCGGTTGCTACATGTTCTCAACGCACTTTGGATGCAGGCGATCGCACCAATAATTTTGCGGAGGCAGCTCACAGAGTTTCGCAGCGAGAATTTGATGTGGCGCGTCCATCCAGCTGGCGCTTTATAAATGTGCAGAAATTCCGACATGTTTTCTACTCTTCTAATGAGTGCTCAATGAGTTGGAATTTATCCATGGTGTTACACTTATTTTTAATCGAGTCCTTGAAATTGGTTTGCTATTTTGTTATGCTATGTTTTAATTGCTGTTGTGTTGCTTGTATTGTTGTACTGTTTTAGTGGTAACCTATGTTGCCGTACGGACTTATAGAGAAACTATTCCTGTCGCCTAATAGTACGGCTAAATCGCCGTGGCCTAATAGTCCTGCCTCGCCGTATCGCGGGTTTGTGAGTGAGTTGACTGTAGAAGAACGCAGACATGGGCAAAGGGGGGGGCTGAGGGGGGTTAGCCCCCCTCAGGCTCTGACCTACCCCCCCCTCAGCCGGCCGCTACCCCCCCTCAGGAATTTTTTGGAAGAATTTTGTATAGAAAATTATGATAAAAATATGCCTGGATTAGGTGTAAATGACTTCAGAATAGCTTATTTTAACGTATTTTAATGAAAAATCAGCCAAAAAACCTTGATTTTAGACAAAAATCGGACTTTTTGGCTTACCCCCCCCTCACCCCCCCCCTCAGGCGCTCCTACCCCCCACAGCCCCCCCCCTCAGGAATTGGAAATTCTACCCCCCCTCAGCCGAAATGCTAGCCCATGTCTGGAAGAACGGATTTAGGTGTGTCAGGTGACCCGACACTACGAGCATGCAGCTGTTCAAACTGCTTGTGCTTATGCGTTGGGTGTAAATCAGTATCGTTCACCACAGGCGTTCTCTAGACGACTCCTGTTGTTTAGAGGTCACTGTGAACGTACAGACTAACTTTCAGCTGTTCTGCGACTCTGTCATTCGATACATCTATTGTAGGCAATGGTTTACAGTCTGTGTCAATTTGTCTGAGAAACTTGCGCGGCTGGAAAGTGTTGCAGCCCTGGAACAGCGTTGGTAAGTCTGTAATATAGACACGACGTTCGTCACCAATACTGAGAAGTGCTCGGCTCACTATTTACTGTTTGTTTGTTTGTTTGTTCCGATTATCATTATGGACAGGAGACGGAGAACCTATGAAAAACCGCTCTCAGGAATTGAACTCAATCAAATTTGTGTTTAGGTTGGCGGACAAGTAAGCAATATTTTCTGGTCGAATCTTTGGACGGTGATAAACGCAAGGATGTGCTTACTTGGGTAGAGAGAGAATTGTTTGCCTCGTCAAAGTAACTTTGTCGGCGGTTCAGAGTAGCTACGGAGCCGACTGGTGTTTGGATGTTAGCGGGACGCAGTCTGTGCTGCAGTTGATGTGCTCGTTGAGACATCCCTACCTGCAAACTCCCTTATTCACCTGGTCCAGTGAGAGCGGCAATCTGACAGTGAGACAGCAGATGATGGAAGGCAGTCTACGAGACCAAATCTGCAGAGTGCGTCCGGTAGCAAATTTGGAATCTGTGCGCGGTTGCCAAATCTTCCGACGCCTTTTAGTCTCATAGTGAAGCTCAGTTTTAGGTTTAAGGAAATGTGGTAACCGCGCAGGTATTCCAAATCTGCTTTCGTTGCGTTCGGTCGTATTCTCTACTTTGCAGGCTAAGCCGAGCGACCTGTTTCAAAAGAAATATTGCAACCCGGACACCATCTTTCCTCTCGATCTGCAGGATGTCAAGTTTATCGGACGTCATGTGCTCGAGGCTCTGCGTTTTCTACGACAGCTGGGGGTGCCTTTCTGTGCGTTCTTTCCTGCTCACTGCTCGGTTTGGCAGTTTATCCGCTGTTCTAGGTAATCTGCACTGTGGTAATCTGTTCATAACTTCGCACGGCTGCGAGCTTGCCGGAGTTGAAAACGGAGTGCTCGGTCTGACTTCTATCTACCGCCCTTTCATGCTGCAGCTGAAGGCTATAAAGGTAGATTGTGTTTTCTGCAGACACTGATTTATCGACACAATGATATGGTTTTGACTGACAACATAATATCCCGGTAATACTTTGAGGTCTCGGACGATACGGCAGCACCCTCCGATCCGATTCGTGGCTACGAGTGTTTTGGGTGATTACCAAGTGATACCATATGGTGCCGGTATCTGACTGTTGTATAAATTGCGAGAAAAGTGTCTAGGGCGGTAGCTTTACTAATAACAGTCAGGTTTTTCTCGCTTGCATGATGGTGCCGCAATAGTGTCACGAAAGCAGTGGCGTAAGCAGGATTTTAGAAAGGCGTGTAAAATTTTGAAGGTGCCTGCTGCCCAACCAGGGTAAGAAAATTTAGCAAAATTGAAGCGTTCAGACAAAGAAATGCCTCAGTCCACTTTTTTGAAAATTGAGTTCTACTCGGCAGCACAATCCCCTACCTATAGACATGTTCACTACAAATTATTTCATCTGAAAACATTCTATGTCATAAGTTACACCAACGCAATTTTTTAACAGTGCTCGAAATTCAGTTGAAGAAAAGCCTAAGTCCAAGTCAAGAACCTCATTATTCACACCCAAAATTAAAACATTGACCTGGACAGCTGAAAGTTGATATACTAATACATAGTATAGACGAGTTCTCGAACGCCTGAAAAGGAATCCCAGATTTGATGCTTCAATTCGAAGATACAGTAATCGCGCTGCTTATTGGATCAAAATTTCGAATTTGGTGTTCTGGCTTACTAATCAGAATTTTGACTTAAAAATCGGGGGGGGGGTTAGAGTACTTTTGACTACTTTAAGAAGCATCAGTCGAATTGAGTTTTTTAAGAATAAACCGTTTTGACCCCTTTCGGCCTCGATAGCTTATCTGTAGCCACAAAATCTATGCTCTATATTTCGAATTATTGTAGCTTATATTGTATATATTTATTATATTTATATTATTTATATATATTATTATTGTATCCTTAAGCTTCAGAATGGTGGCAAGAACGATAGCGTACAGGTTCTGGAGTAAATTAGGTAACGGCTGAAAATCACATTTTTTTCCATCATTTAGTAAGGTTGATAAAATTTTGTAATAATCATTCTTTAGACTTAAAAATCGGGGGCCTTAGAATACTGATAGACTAGAAGGTAGATAGACTTACTCTTACTGATCTTTTTTTTAAATTGTGAATAGGGGCTTAGGCTGTTTCAAGGGGGGGGGTTGCACGACGGACTTTTCCAAAATATGATGGGCGCCACTTCGTCAAGCGCTTATAACTTCTGAACGAACAGAGGCACAGAAATGGGCCTCCCACCATTCGACGTGGTTTGCGGCGAACTTTCAAACACAATAACTCCAGTCTTTCTACGTCTATTGGTTGGCGCGAAATTCAAATTTTTCTGCCTAACAAAAGTAGCGCCGATGCAACACCTGACACACGTGCGCACCGTTCTGGCGCCCTTCAAGCTAGAGGGCCAGCTAATGGCGCATTGCACAGATAATTGCGTGGGCAATCCAGCCGTGGAAGCTGCATTGTTCTGCGGGCTCGTACGCCAGAACGGCGACCATTCAAAAATTGGGTCGAAAATGGTGCATTTTCTGACTGATTTTTCGACAGGTTTTGACGGCTGTCGCCCATATACTTGCTCTAATCGCGGCGGTTCACCCACCAAACGATAGCTAACAATCTCAGGATTCCGAAACTGTACTCACACTTCCGTTTCGTACCTGTTTTATGCCTCTTTTCGCCCAGCAACTGTGCATTGGTCAGCAACCCTAAATTATAGCTCCAGAAAAACATGCAAATTTCGGATAACTGAGGAGAAAATTTCAACATGTCTTGAATACGATTTGTAGAGCGGACTGAGAGCTTTCGATCGGTATAGTGCATGACCTCCCAGCATAAAATTTTCTTCTGAGGTCTTTTGCATTTTTGGAATTTGTCTGGTTTTTATCATCGATTTTATGGGGTATTCGGCACATAACTCTTTTGTATGAGCACGTAGGGCAACGGGTGTGCCACCATACGATGGCCCACGTCCGTGCGCATTCGGCAGTGTGCAACAAGATAGGCTGCGGTCACTGTGCGGGGTGCACCTGGCCGAAATGTTCCGGCCGTCTGGCTTTTTCAACTACTTCTTGGCAGTTTTTCTGGTAGGCTGACCTAATGATTGAACACTGCACGTCGATTTATCCATGGAATGATTGATTGGATCCTAAGGATTCCGAAAATGTGACTATCGTTCCGTTTCGTAGCTGTTTCACGTACTTTTACCCTGATATGCTGCCCTGGCCTAAAAACAGTCACCACAAACACTGCAGAAATGCGCGAATTTCGGAGAAATGAGGACGAAAGTTCAACATGTCTTGAATACGATTTGTAGAGCGGACTGAGAGCTTTCGATCGGTATAGAGCATGACCTCCCAGCATAAAATTTTCTTCTGAGGTCTTTTGCATTTTTGGATTTTGTCCACTTTTATCATAGATTTTACTGGGTTTTCGGCACATAACTCTTTTGTATGAGCACTTAGGACAATGGGTGTGCCACCAAACGATGGCCCACGTCCGTGCGCATTCGGCGGTGTGCAACACGGCAGGCTGCGATCACTGTGTGGGGTGCGCCTAACCGAAATGCTCCGCCGGTCTGGATTTTTTGACTACTTCTTGGCAGTTTTTCTTGTAAGCTGAACAAATAATTGAACTGCGCGTCTATTTACTCATAGAATGAATTGATTGGATGCTAAGGATTCCGAAAATGTGATTATCGTTCCGTTTCATAGCTGTTTCACGCACTTTTCTCCCGATATGCTGCCTTGGTCTCAAAATAGTCACCGCGAATGCTGTGGAAATCCGCGAATTTCGGAGAACTGAATAGAAAATTTGAAAATGTGACCAATATGAAGTGTAATTATTGCAGAGTCCTTCCGAATTGTGCATTGCATGGCCGTCAGGCGCAGTGGGAAGCGCGAAAATTTCGGTCTTTTTATTCTTCTAAACCCAGTTTCTCACGCCAGTAATTCTCTAGATTTTTTTAATTATACTGTCTGTAACTCTTTCTTATCTGCTCCTGTAGGGGTGAAAGTGCTACTAAGCGATGTTCCACACCTGTGCATGGTCTGGGCTGTGTGTGCCGCGTGACAGGCTTCAGTTGTTGTTTAGACGCAGGCTTCGCTTGATTTTGAAAAAGTGCCAGTGTTTTTGCCTGCAAACACAGTGGAAATCAAGGAAAATACTCGCGCTGCTGAGCAGGAGATCCTGAATGGGCTCACAAGGTGTGTCCTACAGTATACAGACACCTTTGAATCCCTTGTCTACCAAGCATACGAAGGTAGTGTTGATTTGTTTGATAATCTGCAAATGCGTGCTATGCAACTGAACCGTCTGCAAGCCAGTTTTCTGGATTGTCACAAACTAGCTAACAAATCCTGCAATGAACAATTGCAGACTAACACTGAAATATGCATGATACGCCTGTTCTGTTTCTGAAGCAACAAGCGGATGACATTTCAAAATTACCCACCAATCAGAAGGACTCTGCAATAATTACACTTCCTATTGGCCACATTTTCAAATTTTCTATTCAGTTCTCCAAAATTCGCGCATTTCCGCAGTGTTCGCTGTAACTATTTTGAAACCAGGGCAGCATATCGGGACAAAAGTGCGTGAAACAGCTACGAAACGGAACGATAATCACATTTTCGGAATCCTTAGCATCAAATCAATCATTCTATGGATAAATCGACGTGCAGTGTTCAATCATTAGTTCAGCCTACCAGAAAAACTGCCAAGAAGTAGTTGAAAAAGCCAGACGGCCGGAACATTTCGGCCAGGTGCACCCCGCACAGTGACCGCAGCCTATCTTGTTGCATACTGCCGAATGCGCACGGACGTGGGCCATCGTTTGGTGGCACACCCATTGCCCTACGTGCTCAGACAAAAGAGTTACGTGCCGAAAACCCAGTAAAATCGATGATAAAAAGCGGACAAAACGCAAAAATGCAAAAGACCTCAGAAGAAAATTTTACGCTAGGAGGCCATGCTCTATACCGATCGAAAGCTCTCAGTCTGCTCTACAAATCGTATTCAAGACATGTTGAAATTTCGTCTTCATTTTTCCGAAATTCGCGCATTTCCGCAGTGTTCGCTGTGACTGTTTTTAGACCAGGGCAGCTTATCGGGGTAAAAGTGCGTGAAACAGCTACGAAAGGGAACGATAGTCACATTTTCCGAATCCTTAGCATCCAACCAATCATTCTATGGGTAAATTGACGTGCAGTGTTCAATCATTAGTTCGGCTTACCAGAAAAACTGCCAAGAAGTAGTCGAAAAAGCCAGACGGCCGGAACATTTCGGCCAGGCGCACCCCACACAGTTACCGCAGCCTATCATTTTGCACACCGCCGAATGCGCACGGACGTGGGCCATCGTTTCGTGGCACACCCATTGCCCTACGTGCTCATACAAAAGAGTTATGTGCCGAACACCCCGTAAAATCGATGATAAAAACCGGACAAATTCCAAAAATGCAAAAGACCTCAGAAGAAAATTTTATGCTGGGAGGTCATGCACTATACCGATCGAAAGCTCTCAGTGCGCTCTACAAATCCTATTCAAGACATGTTGACATTTTCTCCTCAGTTATCCGAAATTTGCATGTTTTTCTGGAGCTATAATTTAGGGTTGCTGACCAATGCACAGTTGCTGGGCGAAAAGAGGCATAAAACAGGTACGAAACGGAAGTGTGAGTACAGTTTCGGAATCCTGAGATTGTTAGCTATCGTTTGGTGGGTGAACCGCCGCGATTAGAGCAAGTATATGGGCGACAGCCGTCAAAACCTGTCGAAAAATCAGTCAGAAAATGCACCATTTTCGACCCAATTTTTGAATGGTCGCCGTTCTGGCGTATGAGCCCGCAGAACAATGCGACTTGCACGGCTGAATTGCCCATGCAATTATCTGCGCACCGCGCCATTAGCTGGCCCTCTAGCTTGAAGGGCGCCAGAACGGTGCGCACGTGTGTCAGGTGTTGCATCGGCGCTACTTTTGTTAGGCAGAAAAATTTGAATTTCGCGCCAACCAATAGACATAGAAAGATCAGTGTTATTGTTTTTGAAAGTTCGCCGCAAGCCACGTCGAATGGTGGGAGGCCCATTTCTGTGCCTCTTTTCGTTCAGAAGTTATAAGCGCCTGACGAAGTGGCGCCCATCATATTTTGAAAAAGTGCGTCGTGCGACCCCCCCCCTGGGCTGTTTTAACCATAAAACAGCCTAAGTCCACTATCACAAATTTTTAAAAATATGCAAATCAGGAAACACGTGGTTGCACAAACTGAGGTGCAGAGAAGCACTGATATGGGCCTCTTTTGGCATAATACAATTTAGGGCATAGCATTTTGCACAATTTATTTCGGGCGGGCCGAAAACTTTGAACGCGTTTTTCTCGTTTTATCTATATATGGATTGAGGCATTTCTTCGTCTGAACGCTTCAATTAGCCTTAAAAACGCATTTAGAAGGCATTTGGAGCACAAAATAAACAGTTTTAGTACATAATTCATTAGTTTCTCTTATTTTTGACGGACTTTCTCTTTCTACCCATCCTACACCCCTGAATACGCCACTGCACCAAAGTGATGACGTTTTACTTACTGGTTGAACCGATACTATCTAAATGGCACTGCTGCCATACAGCATACAGTGCGAAATCTCTGACTCCGTCTATTTTGCAGACTGTAGAAGACATGGATGTTTACTGCTTCGCCCATGTGCTGTATGAGATGGCGACAGGTGAGCCGCTTCATCAGGCTCATCTCGTATCGACAGGAATCGACTGTGACCGCAGGATAAGTAAGCCAGCAGAGCCCTCCCGCTCTAATCCGTTCTGCGATTACTTCTAGGACCGTTACTCTTGTCTTTGCTGTCTCCGGAGGTGCTCAATAGTCAGCTGCCCTCTATCGATACCCTTGTCAACGATGAGTGAGTGATTTGCCCTTCCGATAAAAACAAGTCACGCAGAGTGCCAACTGGTAGTGGGTGATTGGCTGTTTCCTGGGTGGCTTCTGCTGTGTCCATATCAATGGCTACACTATTTCGAAATTGGACTGTGTTGGGGAGTGCAAGGGTTTACATGCTTTTCAGATTCGGCTCTAGCCAGCCACTCCGTACTTATAGTATTTGTTAAACAGTGCCCGAATGTTCGAATGTTGATCACATCACTGGCACATGGAAACATTATTAGGGTTTTCCTGTTTGCATCGCTGCATAGTAGCCTTTGGAGATGCGTACTTCAAATTTAGGTTGTTTCGAATGGTTCCGGTATCGAAAAGCTCAGGAAAACAGTTCTCCATGACTGCTAAGGTAAAGCGAGCGCTGGATGCTTGTAGAGCGCACATCGAGGAGCGTCTTCATCAGGAACAAACTGAAGTACCGTCGAGCTGGTGTCTACTTAGCGCAAGATAACTGACTGAGTTTAGTTTCGCCGAGCGCTTACGTGTCTAAAGTTTAGAGCCTACGTCAACTCACAGGAGCAGCGTCAGCAGCGGAGAAGACTGATGAAACAGGTTGCCCAATATTTATAAGCTCTGCATTCTACCGCTATAATTTTAGTTAACCACCAAACCATTGTCAGTTAGTGATGATCCTGCTCAGTCAGACGCAGTCTTGCCTCAACAACACGCCCAAGTAGTTAAGGCAGAGGCTGAAGAAGAGGCGACAGACCCAGCAGCACCTGAGCCTTCAGGTTAATTGTTTGCCGCACCACTGCTTCCTATGCAACTGTGTGAGCACGGTTTGTGTTCTTCTGCTTGTTTTCAGCTCTCTTAGCTTGTCATTATGGTTCATTGGCATGCAGGTTCTTTGCACTTCCCTTCTTTCTCTTTGATTTGTTTGGCTGTAAATCCTCCGCTCTCGCACTTACAAACAATCAGCGTGTTGCACGCATTTCTATAGTAGCTGTCAAGCTTTTCAGATGCTTCGGACGTGGCTGGTCAGAGTAGGAGTGTCAGTTCAACCGACAATTCGGCATTGCTTCTGTCAATTCAGAGTTTCAGCAAAACAAGTTTGAGGGCTGTTCGAACCAACGACAGAAGTGCGCCAGTGCTGTGAAATGTGATTGTAACGGGTATATTCGCAATTCTAAATCTGCAAGTTTTATGTTTTTTCGCACCGTATTTCCTTTGAGCGTCGGCGCGCATTGCACTCGTTTTTGTGAAGGCTGACGTAGTTAAGCTGCAGGGCGAGGAAGTGATAGACGCTAGTAAGGAAATAGGTTGCGTATATTTCTGCTGCCTATATTGCTTTAAAGATATACTATGTACATAAAATAAAAACTGTACACTGTGGAAGCTCTCTAAATACTATGTACATTCGGTCATTTGCGTTCCCTTGTCGAGAACTGGACATCTATCTATCTACCGAAAGAGTAAGCTTTGTTTTCGTCGTTCCTAGGTGTGAGGCAGTCTACGCGTTGAATGGCGCAGGTTCAAGACTGTATGTATATTCCCTATTGTTGCAGAGATTTATAACCGCAATTTTGCGTCAAAGAAATACCTTGGCTACTGTAGACGATTGCGTTATTGGGAGTAAGCGCAGTAGTATTAGCTGCAGTTTTTCTTTGTTTCGTCGAGAAAGCCTCTTTTCATCTCGCACAAAATGCACCCAATCAGTTTCTTCCAAACGTGTGCCTCGAGGTCGTACTTGGCCCGATGGCTGCGGCAGGGTTTGTCGTTCGGTCTTCTCTGCTCCACCAGAATCTTCTGGAACAGCACTTCAGCGATGGTGTTCCAGTCGGCAGAGGTCAGGTTCACTCCTTTGTAGTAGTGCATGCGCCCTGCATTGTAGGGCAGTTGCCAAACGGTGCTTTCGGGTAGTAGACCCAGTCCGCAGACAATGTCATCCAGTAAGGTCTCGATTTTCTCAGCGATCAGCTGCACTTGCAGGTGCGAAGTGAGCAGCTGGGAGCATTGCAGCTCGTGGAAGCCGAAGTAAGCCACGAAAGCGGGACGCCTGTCGGCCAGACTCAGCATAATCTCCTCCCCCATTTGCTTGTTGGCGCTCCTGGCGCTAAAGACGGAGCTGCTTAGCTTTATCCACAGTCAAGAGTAGGACTGGCCAGAACAACTAAACTTACCTAGTCCAGCTTCGTTTGAGCGCCGCCAGTTCTTGCGGGTTGAAAGAGTCTTGCATGTGATGTCCGATTTTGCCTTGGTCGGCGCTGTTCAGGTTGCCCATGCTGTTCTGGGTTCTGGTGGCCGAGCGAGCTGGCTGGCGGTAGGTAGAGCAGCCAATTGAAAGAGAGAGAGCAATTGTTTGGTTCATTGATTGCGGTGCGGCAGTGACGCGTGACAATGATCGCATTGGATTGATCGCTGCCCTCCTCCTTATTTCGCTCTTTATTAGGCGGCTACCGTTGCCAGCCCCATTCAAATGGCGCACGGCCACTGCTGACCCGTGCAAGGACGTGACAGTCGTGCATTTACTTAAAAGTTAATCGAGGTCTCTTTGCTTATAGGCGACGCCTATGATGGACTCTTGGTATTCGCCTCTTGGTATATTTGATTGGTCATCGCAGACCGAAACCGGCAGAAACATCCACCGACTCACACGGACATTGAGACTGCATACAGTACATCTTATATGCCAACTCGAGCTGACTTTAAAATCATAGACCGCATCATCGGTTTTAGCGAAATCTGGAAAGGTTGCGAGCATTATGCAAAAGACAGTGGAATGCGCTGTATATAAGTAACATACTGTACGTAATAGGAACTTATAGCGTTTCTGCGTCCATTTGTCGTTTATCAGCTGCTTCTGCTATAAAGTTTCAAATTATTTAGGAATAGTATAGTCCGGAATTAATACTGTGACACGCCTGGGGCCGCTTTCACAAAACTTTAGACGCCGTCTAAAGGGCCTTCAGACGGGTGACTTTTAAATTCTAATGTGACTTTCACGAAGCGTCGCTCAAATTCTAAAGTGGCTTTTCAAAACGAGTCAGGTCTTTAGATTTCTAAAGTCTAAAGGTCCAAGTCTAAAGTACCTCATTAGGTACTTCCAACCGAACTTTAGACTCTGTTTTGGCTGTTTTCTGTCTTGGAATGGCACTTTTCCCGGTTTTTTTATGATAATCAGGTCATTAGGAAGACCAGAAACTTCCATCCCCATGTTGACCCTCTTTACTGCTACGATAACCAAACGGCTGCTGGCTGCTCTTTTATTCCGGTCAGGCTTTCCTAAAACTTATTGGGTGTACCCTGGGCTTTAAGAGCCGTCAATAAGCCGCATTGTCACCAACGGTTCTTTGTGTCTGTCACAACGTTTGAATGAATTTGTGTATTTACCGGAAGGAGACGAACTGAACGAAATAATAATAAGTAAAGAATTTTTTGGTGGGCCAAGTTTCCGCATGTTGTGGGTGCCATGACGGCACTCGTTAAAATTCAAGCACCATCAGTCTGCCTGGAGATGAGGAACCGTACTCTGTACGTAAACAGGAAGGGCTATCACTACATAAACGTGCAGGCATTACGTGTCCACAACGGTAAATTACAAAATGTGTTAGCTGATTGGTTAGGGTCAACGCATGATTCTCAATTTCTGGGAAGTAGCAAAATCGGGATGGAGTTTTCTCACAAGCACAAGCGTTTTTCATAGAGCAATTTCGATTTGATTTGTCTGTCCGACAACAGTCCGTATTTTTGGGCCGTATAATCATTGGCCAGTTTAGCCCAAGCTGCAGCCTTTGTCTTTGCCACGCACAGGGCCTTTGAACGCGCCGAAACTCACTACATTGTACTTCTCACAGCAATGGGAAGTTTACACATGTCGCGACGGTCCAGTTAGTTGTCTTCCCGAGCAGCTTGAGCAGTCATTTCAGAGTCAATTTAAGCAGAGGATGCCAGTTTTGGGTAAAGACGACAAGAAACCAATAAAAACAGGCGCAAAAACTGCTCGAGTCGGACCTTCAAAAATCTAACTCGCCGACTAACTTTCAAACATAAAGTTTTGTGAAAGCAGCCCCAGGGTGTGTATGAGATTTTTTACAATGCTACATGCCTGAACTGTGGACAGCTACCGCTCTCCGAAATGGTCTGCCGCTCAAACCTACGGCACGCAGATAAAACGTCTTAATCGATCGGATCGATTGTCGTGCAACCAAGATTTGGGCTTTCGCACCCGTTCCTATGTACTGTACGTACTCAGTAAATTCGTTCATGTTGTAACAGGTAAAGTGACTTTATACACTGTTGAACATCACTACTGGAGTACTTTCTTCTAAACCCGAAGCCTAAGCGGTTTTTTATCAACTTGTGAGTGGCTTTAGCGACTGATGAAGTTACGCGTGGCTCGGCGACGTTCTAATAATTAGCAGTGCGGCGGCAGGTAGCTAGTTGCTTCGCTGCTCATAAAGGTGCTCTTTTCCGTTCGTTTCGTTGTTGTTGTTCTTGTTAACGGAGAGGCTCATTCCGGCCATCCAGACAGAGTCAGTTATGGAGTAGCGCCAACTGGATTTCAAAGTTCCATCCTTAGCCGAACAACTGCAGACAGAAACAGACAACAAATTTTCCACTCCTCTGGTTCCAGGTCCAGGAGAGGGAAAACCAGTCCACCAGGGGAAGCACGTTAAGAAAGCACGGAAGAAGTATATACCGTTGTTCACCCCAACGGCAGCTTCAGGCACCTTTGCCAGCACTCACCAAACCAGTAGGTCTTATGAATCTTTCTTACCGCCCCCAACTTCTCTATTCTGTTACTGTACAGATTCTTTCAGCGCCTCTATTTTTTCAAGTCTGCTTGCTAAGATAATTTGTCTCGAAACATACCGCCTTTTGGGACAACCTATAAAGCGTATTCTACTTAAGCTTGTAATCTCTGAAAACAGCTCCGTTTGAATCCAAATCCATTTCAAATTGACAAAACATGAGCTACAGTATCAAACACGCTGGGGGCCGGTCTTCGTGAAATTAAGAACAGCCGCCCTATTTTCCGCCATTGTTTTTTCGGACGAAAAAAATAAACGACGAAGATAGCGAACATAAAAAATGCAAAAGAACAAGCAGAATACGTATTTTAGGAAGGCGACGTATTACCTTAGGAATCCATTGAAGCTTAGCTGCTCTTATTACCTAACCACTCCTTTCTCTCTCTCCCACTCTGCAGTGCTGGCGCCGACCGAAGTGAAGAAACGAATAAAAATAATATAAAGAAGAGTTGTTAGCCAGCTTAGCACCTTCCACGCTCAAAATGACTGTGTGTATTATGCGAATGCAATAATTTCTTCCTCAACCGGCTCGATTCCTCTGATTGAATCCGATAAAAAAGATTTTTCTTTTTTGTCTTTATTTTTCTCTCCAGCATTGAGCGCTGCGTAAGATCGGCGGCGTAGTTTACGTAGCTTACCGTAGTTTACGTGGCCTTATCTTTCGCGTTGAGATAATAAACCATGATGGCCCACCAAACGATCAAAGACAGAGTGGCGTTCAGAGATTACAAGCTTTGCGCACATGGGCTTTACATAGGAAGCATATTCGAAGAACAAGCACGTCTAACTACGTTTTGTAGTTTTTGATAAATTAGCAGGAATTGTATACCGATAAAAAGAAAAGTTAGAAGCCGTGTATAAAATGACCAACCAAGATGATGAGTATGTAGATTAGATTGTAAAGTACGTAAGTTAACTGTTATAGAAATGCTGGAACCTCTTTACTTTAGCTTCTGGTCTTGGATGCCTTTTAATTAACGTGCTCATCATGTTGTTCAAGTGAACGTGTGCTATTCTCATACACTTTACTTTTGCGTGAGTTTTAGGTTTCTTTCTTAAGCTGATCGGTGACTCCTTTCTACTGGTGGACCATGGGTGTCACTATGTCCGCAAAATACAAACAACAGCGGAAGCGCAACAGGGAAATTGAAAGAGCAATTGCAGCTGAACGAACATGCAGAGCTGTCATTAAACTTTTGCTTCTGGGTATATTGATCTTTACTGCTTATCTAGGGGAGCGCGATAGCGGTCGCCCTTTAGTTTTTAGCACGGTTTAAAATATTATTATTTTGGACTTTCAGCGCTCCCTTTAAAATTTGCGTGTTACAGAATCCAGTCCAGTCGGGACCATCATATTCATATTTAACAGTACAACAATGGGACATACCCTAAGTGGCGGTAAAAGTCCCTCTGAAACAGTCCAACTATACTCATTACAACATTCCGGGAAATAACGATCCATTTGGGACCATCACATTTTTACTTAGCTAAACGAG
This sequence comes from Sabatieria punctata, assembly GCA_030248155.1. Taxonomy (NCBI): domain Eukaryota; kingdom Metazoa; phylum Nematoda; class Chromadorea; order Araeolaimida; family Comesomatidae; genus Sabatieria; species Sabatieria punctata. Next base: position 94,341 of record JASANB010005073.1, on the reverse strand, counting down.
GTTTTTGATTGAGTACAAGCACGCCTATGCTAGGATGTAGTGTTCAAAAGTTAGAAAATTAGTATACTTATGCTAAGTAGGCTAACAAACGAACCTTTATCGCCCAACACAAAACAATAGAGTTAGCAAGCATCACAAAAAACGCGGTTACAGTATAATTATTTTTACACCAGAATCTTTTAGAATGTTTGCAACTTTATTTATGTAAATCAAAAAGAGCAAGATACCACCAATACAGGATCCCTGAGGGACCCCACTAGTAACAGGTACAGAGTCAGATAGCACACCTTCGATCACAACCCGTTGTTGATGCTGACAAATGAAAGCGGCAATCCATTTTAAAAGAGGTCCAGCAATACCATAAAAGCCCGGCTAATAAAATATTGTGAATACAATAGTCAAAAGCCTTTGCTATATCCAGTAAATGATTTCCACAAATAGACTTTTTAGACGTGGAAAGTCTAGGTCTTTAGTCCAATCATTTACGCAAAGAAGTTGCTGAGTAACTGTAAAGCTAATTTAGTTTTCTAACTTTTCAATGCTGCATCCTATCACAGGCGCGTTTGTACTCACTCAAAAGGTCTCATTTAGCTAAGTATGAATATCATGGTCCCAATTGGATTGGACACTATAACATGCAAATTTTATGCAAGTTTTCTAACTTTTGAATGGTGCATCATAGCAAAGGTGTTATTGTGCTTAAACGGGAGCACTCGTTCAGTTAAGGCCAAATATGATGGACACGACTGAATTGGACACTATAATATGCAAAGTTTATGCAAGTTTTCTAACTTTTGAATGGTGCATCATAGCAAAGGTGTTATTGTGCTTAAACGGGAGCACTCGTTCAGTTAAGGCCAAATATGATGGACACGACTGAATTGGACACTATAATATGCAAAGTTTATGCAAGTTTACTAACTTTTGAATGGTGTATCATAGCAAAGGTGTTATTGTGCTTAAACGGGAGCACTCGTTCAGTTAAGGCCAAATATGATGGACACGACTGAATTGGACACTATAATATGCAAAGTTTATGCAAGTTTTCTAACTTTTGAATGGTGCATCATAGCATACTGTAGGTGTTATTGTGCTTAAAGGAGAGCCCTGCTATTTATGCAAGTTTTCTAACTTTTGAATGGTGCATCATAGCATACTGTAGGTGTTATTGTGCTTAAAGGAGAGCCCTGCTATTTATGCAAGTTTTCTAACTTTTGAATGGTGCATCATAGCATACTGTAGGTGTTATTGTGCTTAAAGGAGAGCCCTGCTATTTATGCAAGTTTTCTAACTTTTGAATGGTGCATTGTCGCAAAGGTAAAACCAGCAGGTAAGCAATTTTGTAGGCCACACTTTTTAGTCTTACTGAAAAGTTAAGAGCCGTTTTTTATAAAACCCAGGCAGGTGGCGGAACATGAAATTTTCTGACCTATACTTTTTATGTGATGAATCGATAGGTCTTAAGTGGAAAACACCACCACTGCGGTATTTTTTCTCTCCAATACCTCTTGCGGTATTTATGGCCAAAAACGTGAATTTGGACATTTTCGACTCCAGGAATAGTGTACTTGCACCGATTGGGCTCATATTTTCAGCATAGATTATGCTTACCTTGCCGACCGCTCTTGCAAAGTTTGGAGCTGATCGGTTCAGGTGCACATGAATAGCATCAATTTTAAGTGAAATTTCAAAAAGTCGAAAAAAAATTTTTTGGCCACATTCAGGATTTTGCCCATACTTCTAGGGTAGATAGAACTCGTCGTCCTCTACACGATGGTGTTTTCACTTTTTCTGGGCTCGGCCCCGTTTTTGAGTTATTCATGTTTCAATTTTCCAAAAAAAATTTGCGGTATCTTTTATAATCGTGCACTGTTCTGATACCCCTGAAGTTACAGCGTCGTGTAGTAGTGCGTTGGACGTAGAATATCCTGAGCTTTCCAGCCATATAAGCGAAATCGATATACGACCTCTTACACAAGAATGGCGGTGAGCCAAAGTTTCGGTCGAAAATAACCCAATTTCGATCAAGGTTTTTTTACATGTTTTGACGTCTGCCGCCGGGTTGGTGCGCCAAATCGCATAGCTTCGGGCATCAAACGATAGCTGAGATTCTCGCGATTCCGAAAATGACCTCACTTTTGCGTTTTATATCCATTTGATGCTAGTTAAGCCCTAGTAATGGTCTGCAGTTTGGTAACCGTAAGCCAGACCACTAGGAAAACAGGTAAAATCGGCGAACTAATGTGGCATTTCAATAAAAACTTTGATGCATGCCAATCGTAGAGCTACTCTAACGCTCTCGATTGATATATTACATGACCCAGCTAAATATTCTGTCTAATAAAAATGCGCTTAGTCATTCAGCAGGGTCTGTGGGTTTGCCACCCACTGCTAAAGGCCAGTTTCCCAAAAGTGATCCCCAAGGCAATTGTTTCTCAAACCGATGTGTTCTTCAAAGTATCTCTGCTATAGGCAGCTTTTGACGCATTTGCCAATTTGCCATCGCCTGAATGATTTCTGAGCTCTGTTTGGTTCGAACGGGCGGCTAGGCTAGCTATATGTAGCTTAAACTATACCCTGTACATCCTGCGTGCACTCTGGAGCCACAGCCAAGTGATCAGCCGTTTATGGTCGGCTGTTAGAAAGAATTGCTCCTCTACCTTTTCTAATTTATATAAAATATCTGCCGCCAGTTAAAGCTGAATTTAACGTTCAAATCAAAATTGTGTTCTTGTGGGACTTGATCGCAGCCACCATGATCTATCCTTGTCTAAACATTGTGTTAGTAAAATCGCCAGCGATGCGTCCAAACAAGCTCATTTGATTCATATAGCCTTTTTTCTTGCCATAATCCCAAATTTCTTTTTGAGCTTTTTAGGACATATGGCTAAAAATCGCAATTTTGAGCATACAAATAACATTTAAGAGCTAAAAGCAAGCTTATAAAATAACAAAAACAGCTTCTAAATACAGCGATTTCTCTTAAATATCAGCAGCGGAAACACCAAATTCGCTTACCAAACGCCTTCTAAGCCAATTTTAAGCTAACAATAGTGATTGCTGAGCTTGTTTGTTAGTACTGCAGTACTTCTATCTTGGGGCCGGAGAGGGGCCCTCATTTTTTTCTCCGGGGATGTGAGAGGGTTTCACTTTCTATCTAGGGGTAACCACCAAACCCCCTACTGTAGTACATGTACTGTATGATGTTGCTGTGCAATAAACTCATTAAGTATAAATGTTAGACAGAACTAAATTCGTATTAGACACTATATGTATTTAGCTGGGTCGTGCAAATACAGTAGTGCTTCGTTAAACTGCCCCTCGTTACATCGTTAGAATTGTTCCCTCGATTATATGGCCAGCTACTTGGTACACCGATTAGTTTAAATAAATTGTAAACATAGATTTGCAGTAATTTATGATTTGTTAAAAAGCCACTTTAGGCTTGTCCCGAATTACCATTAACAAGGCACGACTTCATATCAATCGAGAGCGTTAGAGTAGCTCTACGATTGGTATGCATCAAAGTTTTTATTGAAATGCCACATTAGTTCGCCGATTTTACCTGTTTTCCTAGTGGTCTGGCTTACGGTTACCAAACTGCAGACCATTACTAGGGCTTAACTAGCATCAAATGGATATAAAACGCAAAAGTGAGGTCATTTTCGGAATCGCGAGAATCTCAGCTATCGTTTGATGCCCGAAGCTATGCGATTTGGCGCACCAACCCGGCGGCAGACGTCAAAACATGTAAAAAAACCTTGATCGAAATTGGGTTATTTTCGACCGAAACTTTGGCTCACCGCCATTCTTGTGTAAGAGGTCGTATATCGATTTCGCTTATATGGCTGGAAAGCTCAGGATATTCTACGTCCAACGCACTACTACACGACGCTGTAACTTCAGGGGTATCAGAACAGTGCACGATTATAAAAGATACCGCAAATTTTTTTTGGAAAATTGAAACATGAATAACTCAAAAACGGGGCCGAGCCCAGAAAAAGTGAAAACACCATCGTGTAGAGGAGGACGAGTTCTATCTACCCTAGAAGTATGGGCAAAATCCTGAATGTGGCCAAAAAATTTTTTTTCGACTTTTTGAAATTTCACTTAAAATCGATGCTATTCATGTGCACCTGAACCGATCAGCTCCAAACTTTGCAAGAGCGGTCGGCAAGGTAAGCATAATCTATGCTGAAAATATGAGCCCAATCGGTGCAAGTACACTATTCCTGGAGTCGAAAATGTTCAAAATCACGTTTTTGGCCATAAATACCGCAAGAGGTATCGGAGAGCAAAAATACCGCAGTGGTGGTGTTTTCTACTAAAGACCTATCGATTTATCACATAAAAAGTATAGGTCAGAAAATTTCATGTTCCGCCCTTATAAGGGGACCTGCCCGGTTTTTATAAAATGTGGCTCTTAAATTGAGCGATGGCACATTTATCAGCCATACTTTTGCATTGAATTAGTGTAGCACTGAACAATCAAAAAACGCACAGAATCAAGGGTGGACATTGTTTGACTCATGCCCCCCTGAAAACACAGAACCAAGAAACCGCAGGCTTAACCCTATGAATCTCGAATGTGCAGTAGTCAATAACAGGTCCAGTTTGTTTGCCCATACATGCACGGTTATCCATAAATAGGTTTTCGAACCTTTATTCAGGACTACTGCACGTCATCCAAAAAATTAAAAGGCCCTTACACTTTGCGAGGCAAAGTTTAAATTTGCTGAGATAACTGTATCTTCGTTGCTCGGTTTGCTTCGTTGCTTTGTTCTTAGTATTTGTACTGAAAGATTTGTATTTAATCCGGCCGTCTAACTGTCATTATTGTTGTACGTAGGGATGCAAATGGTATCCGGTATTATTTGGTATTATTCGGTATTATTTGGTATTTTCTAGGTATTTGGTATTATTTGGTATTTGGTATTTTTCATACCAAATAATACCAAATACTTTAAATAACTAAACAGATAGCTTTTAAGCGATAAATTCTGCATATTTTGCGACTGTATACCATGTCAGAGCTGTTCTGTTCAGAGTTTTCTCTTTATTTCTAATTTACTAAAAGTTCAACAATGCATATACGCAAAACAAGACGTCTCTTTACCGTTTCTGAGCAACAAAACAATAAAGAATTCTGACCAGTTTAGCTTATAACAAACAACCACTCATGGATAATTCTCAAAAAGTGGGAGGGGGCCCCCATGAAACGACGCAAGGCGATTTTGGGGGAAGGGGGGTCCGAAAAATCGGGATTTTGGCGCGACGTCGTTTATGGACGGCCCCTTTATCGAGACCGAGCGTAGACCCAAACGTCACAACGTGCTTGCCCATTTCCTGAGTAAGTGAAAAACCATCAAATTCTGCTCGTTTTCCCTCTCGGCATGACTAGATTTCCTTTAGATGCAACAAAAACTCTTCCACTGAGGCAAAACTTACATATTTTTGCTGAAAAAAACAAAAAATATGACTGTGCGCTCATTCCAAACAGCTAGCGACCTGTTTATCAACTATTTGGAATTATTTGGTATAGAAAATACCATCTGGTATTTGGTATTTGGTATTATTTATACCATTTGCCTCCCTAGTTGTACGTACATGCCGATGATGTGGCAGTGGAAACTCACGTCCGTTACCGATGAGTGTTGAAGCTTGTACTGTTACAGTTCATTATTAACAAAGAAATAGCTAAAAGAGGATATTATTTCAGGGCCTGGTGAATGTGGGAAGAGTACACTTTTAAAGCAAATGAGGTATAATACCGTCATACATGGGCAGGAGAAATGGGTTGGGGTTGTAAAAACCCGAAAATTTGTGGTTCGGCCTGCCATTTTGGTGGGTGGGTCCAGGAACAAATGTCTGCTTCAGGTGGATGGGTGGTATGGTTTTGGGGGGTCAAGCCCAAGTTATGAGGTGGGCAAACCCCCGACCCCCCCGCTGCCCATGTATGAACATCGTCTTTGTTTATTAGGCGCGGGCGTGTACAGTAGATGCATTATGAAGCACATGTCAAGCAAGCTTGTCATTTCGTTCTCCAAAATTCAAACGTTTGATCCAAAATCTGCATTGCAGTCCCAAATCGAAATCTGCTTTGGCTGTTTTGAACAACGCATGTGACACCTAGTTGTTGTTGTTTAAAAAAAGCTTTTTTGAAGGCCCATCTCGAAAATGTTTTATTTTATTCACAGTATGGAAATTTTGTGGGGAAATCGCTGAATTTAGCATCAGATATACATTAGCAGTGCAGTTCTATCAATTTCATTCTTATTCTAAGCCTAAAAATAGGTTTTGAGAGGCAGCAGCCACTCTGTGAGCAATGCTGCAGGTAGAATATAGACTCTCAGGCTGTAACACTATATGTATTTGAACCAAAGTATCAGCTTTTGTATTTGAAGTTGCTTCTGATGAATCCTTGCATCCCCTACAAGCTAAATTTCATGCAAGGAAAAAAGTTTGAAAAAACTTTCGAAATGAAAATTTTTCATAAAAAAAGCTTTCTGGCCTTCAAAAATTTTTTTTACAACTCTAGTGACACCCACACTACACCAAGACTGAGTTCGACTGAGAGAAACTATTTCTGAGAGAGATTCCAACATAAAAATGATATTTTAACGAGACCGATCGTCATTATCGACCAGATATCAATTTACAAACAACTCAAAATCGTATATTATTGGTCACTGCGAGAACTGATTAACGCTTGGTTTAACTTACTACTGTGTAACTAAAAGCGTCTTACTACTAAAAGGAGATAACATGAAGGTTATGGGGGATTCTATTTCTTGCTAATACAGTGATGTTTAGAATAATTCACAACCAAGCTTTCTCTCCTGAAGAGTTGGTGTACAGGAAAGCGGTGGTCTACAGCAACATCGTTTACTCAATGGTATCTATACTTCAAGCCATGGAGAATTTGGGAATATTTCTTGAGTTCGTTACCAACGAAGTAAGCAATTTTTCGGCTCAGTTCACGTGTGAAGTGGTAAGAAGTGGCTGAATGTACTGTACGTATGTCTCATTTCATTTCTAAACCTCAAGCTTGGCCCGTGTTTTTTTAACGAAAGTTTTTATTAATTTAAAATCTAAAATAAGATTGTAGAGTGGTTAGTACACAAGCTTGGCCATGTTGTACTTACATATGATAGGACCCATGCGCGAGGGAGACTCAGTAGCATGCTCATGTGTGTGTATGGTGATACATACAGGGTGTCCCACGCTAAGTCTCCACCGTTTGATCGTTAGCGGCTCTCCCACTAAGTAAACGGAACTCAACCGAATTTCACAGAACTATAGTGTCAAGTTTAGCTTTAGACGCCTGCAATTTTGGGCAGTATCGATCGAAAGACATAGCGTATATTCCACAAGAATTGAAAACAGTGGTTTCCAAAGTGGCCCACCCAGTCAGATGAACTGAGACTCATCAGACCAGAGGATTCGATCTGGAAACTGATCATCAAAATCTTTCTGTTCCAAAAACAGTCACAAATTTCACTATACGATCCGGATATCTTTGTTCATCACTTGCAACAGCTGTGGTCGACAAGGTCGTAAAACAGCAGCTTTCAGGATTTGACCAAGTGTGTCGCTTGAAACTGCAGCCTGCCCGTCAGACGTCTTTGCCGACTGCCTTATCGGTTGCAGAGCTCAAACGCTCGATTTTAAGAAACTTCCACCTCTTTTTCTTTAACTCTGTAGTGGAGCTCGATGACATTGCAAATCCTGTTTAGCCACAATAACGCTTGAAAATCAGGGAAATCGCACAAAATATGTTGAGCTAACTGAAACTACTGTTTTAAGCAGCGGACAAAGCTGAAAATTAGCTGGCGTCTAAGTTACTCTTGGCACTATAGTTGTGTGAAATTTGGTTGAATTCCGTTCACGCAGTCGCGCGCAAGTAGCGATTAAACGTTGAAGGTTTAGCGTGGGACACCCTTCTGTACACCTCGTTTTAGGGAAAACCAAGTGCCGTTTATAGTACCCGGGGTACTATAAATACGGGGTACTATATAACAGCACTATACGGTAATGTCTCGTTAGCCCTCAGCAGCAGGAATTTGCTTTATGATCAACTGCAACAGAATAAAAGTCGCTCTTGTTCGTTGTCAAAAGCACTGTTTTAACTTTCAGAGCGAATATCTCTGTAACTAAGCAGAGTATCTTGATAAAAATTTCACCGATCTTTCAAGAATTCATTTATCTTTCATTCAAAAAAGGATTGATTCAAATCGGTTGAGATTTACGGTTGTTGCAGCGAAAAATCTGCTGGGTTGTTTTTTACGGACATACAGTATCACCTGTCTTAAACTAGTGGTCAGTGCAGTGTAATTATACTCACTTATTCTCTGCTTTTATAAAGCTCCGTTGCGTGTAAGTAATGGTAGATACTTCAGAAAGCAGCCCGTCTAGTGCTGGATGTAGTGGAGGCGGGTTTGCAGTGCGACGGTAACGAAACCACCTTCGAAGCTTTGCGCCTGCTTTGGAACGACAACGGCGTCCGCGAGTGCTACGCGCGCAGAAGTGAATTTCAGCTCAACGACTCCGCCAAATAGTTCCTATTCACACACTTCTTTCTTCTTCCTTGATGCTGAGCCAAATGCCTTTTAGCTTTTTGGATTCATTGAATCGGGTTGGGAAGCCGGACTATGTTCCCACAGTGCAGGACATTCTGCGCACTCGTGTAGCCTCCACTGGCATCGCAGAGGTGGAATTCGAGTCTAAAACAGTTACCTTCAGGTGGAGATTGGTCGGTGGCTCTAGCTGTTGAGCAAAGGTGTTGTGCTATAGAGTGTTTGACGTCGGCGGTCAGAAATCGGAACGGCGCAAATGGATCCACTGCTTTGACGATGTCAATGCCATCATTTTTATGGTAGCCGTCAGTGAGTTTGACCAGAAGTTACGCGAGGACGGTGAAACAGTACGATTTATTAGAGTTTTACAGTCCGGTACGTAACGGCAAATGCTGTACTGCTCTGCCAAATTGTGTAAGCGCGCCCGCGCGTAATACGTATAGCATACCGGTATCATTTATGGTCATACGTTCAGGCACTACTGAGGTGCCGTTTAGGGCCTGACTCTAGCGTCTCAGAAGATGTTTACTAATGTGGCTTGTTCAGAACCGACTAATTGATGCGATGACTCTATTCGATCATATCTGCAACAACGCGTACTTCACCAAAACGTCCATCGTGCTGTTCATGAACAAGACAGATTTGTTTGCGGAGAAAATATCTACTGTCTCAATTTCCGTGGTCTTTCCAGAGTACGACGGTAATGTGACTGTTTATTGTCTATCGTATTCGTACGCCGCTGTAGTTTTCGCCAATTCTGATTTAAGACGATTAACAGAAGTATTACACCTTTAGGTATGGTTGGTCCGAACGAAATTGCTTTTATAGACTTTCTGGGTGTGAGAATGGGAAGGGAAGAGACAACGTGCAGTACATGCAGTATGTGCAACCGTACTACTGTACCAATTGGCTTTTTGCGAGTAACTTCAAATGGCTGCCATTCTGTCAATTTTGCACCGAACTAAAATATTTTTTGGCTCGATTAATGTTCCAATCTTGTTTGTTTGTTCTAGCCGAATCCTTCATGGTAGCCTTCCATTAGCCCTGAGCTTTGTGCTCTTCTCAAATGAAAGGATTCGATTTTTTGTCGTCAAAATAAAACACGTACGTATCTCACGAATCCTTCTCGAATCTTTACCAAACTCTGTAGTTCAACCAAACTTTATATGGAACTTCAGGAAATGTATAAAATTGTCATTGTCAAAAAATAGGGAGGTGCTCTCGGAACTTGAAACACCGCTTCGTGACCTATTAGGTGTTTGTTCATTATGTTGTCTTAGTTGAACCGACTCTAATCCACGACCTCACTAGTTCGTGCAACGTACTTTCTGTGCGGAAGGCAGCCCACTCATTTTAGTGCTATTTTTTCAACTTCACTACAAGTAAAAATTTGTCGGACTGGAACCGGTTGTGCTAGAAAGCCGATGTTCAGATATTGAAGGGCGCATAAAATTCTGGTTAACGTGCAAAATTTGGAAGGATAGCGCTTGAAGTTTTTCTAAAAGCTAGAATTATGATAACGCAGCTTTTTTTATCCAACACAACAAACAAACAAACAAACAGTATTGGCCAAAAATCTGTCCACCTCCTTTTTTGAATTTTACTCAAACTATTCGTTTTTGGCTATTTCCGAATTAAATGAAAGCTGGCTTTAACCTTTGACGCGCTGTTTCAGGCCTGCAAACGTATGGTAGTTCGATCGATTACATAAAGGTGAAGTTTCTGAAATTGAATGCCAATGAGAAGAAGAAAGTTCACGTGCACGAGACCTGTTCAATCGACACAACCCAAGTTCAGAAGGTCTTGTACAGTGTAACCGACTTTATCATCAGCAAAAACCAACGAGGCGTAGGCTTCTCTTAGCCTATGTACGCTTGTTAATAAATGTCCTTTGTTTTGCCTTGCGAGTTGGAGAGAGACCTCAATTTTGAATCGAACAGCAACATTGACCATTCTTGCAGTGTTAATCAGGTGGAAAATTTGCAGAAAACTTGCAGCTATTTTAATATACTGGTCGGTTATGGCCCGGTCACATGTCCGATAGTCGAAATTATTATCTTACTGGGCCCTAAAATGGCTGATTTTCTTGTTTTTTCTAGCCTTTTCAACTTGAGTCAAATGGATGCTATGTTATTTTTGTTGTTTAAACGTAGTTTCGTACGTGATGAAGTGTAATGATGATTGGACTGAGTGTCTTTTGTGTTTTGTATCGTGCGGCCCGTCTTTCTAGTGTGTTTGCCTTTAGTGTTGTGTTTCTACTAGTTGCGCATAAATCACTTTCATTGGTGCCGATTTTGCAGACGGATGCCTCTTCAGTTGGAGTTGGCGCTGCTCTTTATCAAATTTTGCCGGACAACCAACACGTTCCTTTGGCATTCATATCCCGTACACTCAAGGGTCGTGAGCGTCGGTTGCCTGTTATCTATCGGGAGTTTCAAGCTGTGGTGTGGTCACTTAGAGAGTTGGACTGTATCCTAAAGACGTCTACTGCTCCGATTATTATCCAAACCGACCACAAACCCCTTTTAGCTGCTCAGAAGTTGTGGAAAGATTCTCCTCCCAATAATGAAATTGCTCTGATGATGGAACAATTGATTAGTGTTGAGATTCATTGTGGATTATTATGGAAACATATTCAAGGAACGGCCAATATCATTCCTGACGCATTGTCTCGCATCCGTGTACTTCATTCTTTGCCTGTTCCCTCAATTTCATCCAGTGATGTTAGGATGGCCTGTCTGGAAGAAGCTGATCAGCTATCTGCATTGGGTTTGACCAATATTGATGGTTTATGGTACTTTGAAGATGCCGAGCCTCATCGCCTGCGTCTGTACGTTCCCCAGAAATTAGTCAGTGCCTTGCTGGATGAAGAACACTCTGGAACAGCAGCCGGTCACTTTGGAAAACAGAAGACGTTCGAGACCTTGCGACTTAAGTACTGGTGGCCGTCCATGCGCAAAGATATCGATCATCATGTTAGTCAATGTCAAGTTTGTCACCGATTCAACCCGGCCCAGACATCAACGTCTACTCCTGCATTCCTCCAGGTTGATAATCCGTTTGACTGCTGCGCTATTGATATCGTTCAGTACCCCAAAAGCGTTTCTGGACATGCCTACGTTTTGGTTATGGTTGACTACTTCAGCAAGTATTTATTTGCCTCCAGACTTAAACAGCTCTCATCTGACAAGATCACGCAGAAACTCGAGGAATTCTTTCACGCTGGTGTGCCCAAAAGGTTAGTCACCGATAACGCGACCTATTTTGTCTCTTCCATATTCAAACAGTTCTGTAAACGGAAAGGTATCGAGTTGGTTCATTCTTCTCCTTATCATCCAACTGGCAATAGTATGGTCGAGCGCGTCATACGCACCCTTACTACGATCCTTAGCAAGAAAGTTGAGGGAAACCCCCTGTCGTGGCCAGGCCAATTACAAGAATCGGTTCAGGCATATCAATCATCTGTTCATTCGTCCACTGGTCTACCCCCCAAGGAGCTCATCTTTCAGTCTGACCAGGATATTCTCACTTCTGTTCGTGATCGATTACTTTCTCATCAGCTTCAGCGTCAGGATAAGAACCCCAAGAGGATTGTCCCATCTGAGTTTCATGTTAACGACAGAGTGTTTGTCAAGAATCATATGCGGCTTCAGCGCAAGGGTGGCAAACTGAATCCCCTGTGGAAAGGTCCTTGCGTTGTTCTTCATGTTACCCCTTACTCTTTGAAGATTAGGGATCCGGATGGTCGAATCGAAAAGACCTCATTGGATCACGTGAGGAAATCTACTTCAGCCAACTCCGCCATGGTCGATTCTTTGGGGAAGAGTGATGAAGTGTAATGATGATTGGACTGAGTGTCTTTTGTGTTTTGTATCGTGCGGCCCGTCTTTCTAGTGTGTTTGCCTTTAGTGTTGTGTTTCTACTAGTTGCGCATAAATCACTTTCAGTACGTAGTATAGGGGCCGTCCAAAAACTTCGACGTTCAGAGAGGGGGTGGAGGTGGTTGCTTGAACGTTGCAGAGGGTGGGGTTTTGTATCAAAAACGTCGACGTTTTAGGGCCTAAGAATATTTTGTTCGCAGCTTTATATTGCAAGGAAAACTCAACCCAGTTCAAGTTTCCAACTGCCAAAATGGTAGTTGACGGTCAAAGAGTTTCTATAGCTTCTACAGTACTCTGTAAATTTTATTGTACATTTTTGAATGTCGGACACAGTATCAAATAAAGTTTAGTCGGGGGAGGGGGGCGGTATCTGCCAAAACGTCGTAGTTTTTAAGGGGGTTGTGCTGAAAACGTCGGGAGGGGGGTGGGGGTGCAAAATTTTTGAATTAATGAACGTCGTAGCTTAGCTTATGGACGGCCCCATAGCAAAACTGTGTTATGGCTTGATTTGGCAGTTTCCGGAGTGATTCAAATAAACGTTTTGCTGGCCGGCACAGTTGGTGTAGTGGTTTAGGCCGCATAGCCACTGTGCGCGTGCTCGTACAGTCATCGTCCTCGGCGTGGCAAGCTTCTTGCCGCAAAGGTTTGGTCGCCGGCGCGAAGCTCCACCCAGGCCACCGAAAGCTGGTGACAGCGAGTAGGTAAATGGGAACGGACTGTATCTGCTGTTGCACCGAAGCAGCTCCACAAAGCATGCGTTGGAGGAGAAGATCTACGATGTCAGCATCAATCTGAGATACCAACTATGCCGACAGTCCTCTAGCATACGGGGGCACCGGGGCCGTTGAGAACTGAAGCATCATGACGTCAACATGCCGGGCGGTATCTTAGTGAGTGGCACCCGAAGGGCCTAAAGAAGGGCAAACGTCCGAGATGACGAACTACAGGGGCAGCGAAATGGACCACCAGTCTGATGGTAGGCTCCGCACATCGGATCGGAAACTTGTTCCTGCATCATACCTGTGTGTGGCTGATTGTCTTTTCTTAGCCAAGGTGTGCGCACACGAGGCGCTTAATTATCCGCGATGCATGTTCTTTTCGCTGCTAAGGAACGGGCAGCTACACAAACGGTCCAAACCGCTAGCTGTGCGGCCTGTTGTAAGCCGATGAGCTATGCCAAGATCTTGTGGTCAGCCTCTTGTTCGCCTGTTTCAATCGAGCGAGCAAAGAGAACAGAAGAGACGAAATAATGCTATTAACCGTATGCTCATGTATGAGAAGTCCTCTCCGGTCATTATTATAAAGCTGCTCTTGCTTGGTACTTTTATATGTACGTTATATGTACCTACATAGTGAAAAATCGGCTGTTCTAGGACCTGGTGAGTGCGGAAAAAGTACGATTCTGAAGCAAATTAGGTAAAAGCTTTTAAAACATGCCAAGCACCCGACACTGTAGCTCTATCATTGTACTTAAGGCTAATTCATGATCAAAAGTTCACGGAATTAGAACGCCGCAACAGGATATCTGTTGTTCATGCCAATATACTGGATGCAATGGCGGCCATTTTGTATGCCATGGATAAGTTTCAAATATCTTTGGATAAACCCATCCTACAGGTGCGTACGCTCTTGCCTGCGTCAACTCGTTCACAGCTATGCGTCTGTCGGTAGTTCTGCTGCTTCTGTGTATGTTATCGGATCAGTATCTATGTGACACTGTCTATGTTACTGGTGCCGTGTATGGATTCAGTCAGATTACCGATGATATATACAATTATACATGTAACAACAGGTCACCCGTCGAAGGGGAGGGGCTTGGGGGTCTGGCGCCGGCGGGATGGGTCTGAGCCCAAATTCTGGGGAGCGGGTTGGGCACTAAAAACGCTCAAAAATCGGTTAAAAATCGCAAAAAATTCGGTAATTTCGGCTCAAATACAGCTAAAAAGTGCTGTTTTACAGGCGCTTTTAGCAATCTTTGCAATTTGCGAAAATTTGCTCAAAAATTACTTGCCAGAAAATCAGAGGGGGTCGGAAAAATCGTCTCAAGGGGGCCCCCAATCGGGAGCAGACATAGGCAAAGGGTGGGTCTGAAGGGGTTGACCCCCATCAGGCTCTGACCTACCCCCTTCAGCCGGCCGTTACCTCGCTCAGGAATTTTTTAGGAAGATTTTTGTATAGAAAATAATGGTAAAAATATGCTTGGATTAGGTGTAAATGAGCTCAGAATAGCTTATTTTAACTTATTGTAATGAAAAATAAGCTAAAAACCTTGATTTTAGCAAAAATGGGACTTTTTGGCTTACCACGCCTCAGCCCCCCTGCCCCCTCACGAATTGAAAATTCTAGCCCCCTCCGCCGAAATGCTATGCCATGTCTGATCGGGAGGTCTGGTCTAAGTCGGGTGGGTGGGCTGATCCCGGACCCCTGTTGCATGTATGTACGTACTGTACAATATTAAGCCTTTCACAAATGCGGTTAGAGCGCAATCTCTTTAGAAAGAAGCAAAACATGTGTTGGATTTGGCCGAGAAACATATAGGCACCGAACGGTTGTCGGACGTCTCGTTCCGCGCAATTTCAACGCTCTGGACAGACGCTGGGGTGCAACTGTGCTACGCTCGCAGCAGCGAGTACCAATTGGCTGATAACGCCAAATAGTAAGCGCAAAGATTCCGCGATTACTTGAGCCAATACTGTACGTCTTCTTCAGCTTCTTTGACTCGATTGGCCGGATAAAAAGTTCTGATTACGTTCCTTCCGTGCAGGACATTTTGTACGTGCGAGTGCCTACGACTGGCATTGCTCAGGTGGAATTTAGCGTACCAGGACAAGTTATATTTCGGTGATTCTGCTACGCTCTGTGCAGTTGTACGTAGTAACCACCCCAACTTTGTTTCAAGCTTAGGCTTAGGGTTAGGTTCTGGATTAGGCTTAGGCTTACGATTCAATGGGGAGCCTAAGTCCTGCAGTCCAGTTAACTCCACCGATGTGTCTGTTCACAAAGTGAGCGGCAGTGCGAATTGTGTGAGCTCCTGGTTTGAGCTTGGTTGAACACTGATTATGACGCCAATGTCGGTCCCGATTATTCTTCTTCAATGCAGGAGCAGCGGCAGATCCAGTAGTAGGTACGAATAGGCAACCATTCGTACTAATTCGCGCTACGACTGCGAAAATTCGCTAAAACGGCCGATAGCATGACCGGATGTGACAATTCAGGCAAAAAACCTCATTCAACTTCATGAAAACTTAGAAAAGGTTTAATAACAGCCGCCTTCGAAGGACTTTTCTATGGCGCACTTGGTACCATTTTTAGTTATGGGCAGCAGATTTGAATAACTCGTGCTACAAGAAAAAAATTTATGCTAAAACGGCGATAGCATGACGGATGCGATAAATTACGCAAAACACCGCACTTGATTTCATGAACAATTAGAGAAATGCGGGTTTAAAGCAGCCCGGTGGGTGAGCCGCGCAGTTTAGTATTTAAGCATTTGGTCGCACGTTCGAACGGGGCCTGATTTTCTATGGCGCGATAGCTCATACTCTGTTTCATATAAATGCATCACTTCCTCCCATCAATAACCCGACACAAAAAGAATTTGATTTGCGCTTGAAGTTGCGAAAACCGTTTTCGGACCATATTTTGGCCGTATTTTTGTAATTTCTAAACCGTGCAGCACGGACGTACCTTGCCCATCCCCACCACTAGGTTGCCATTAACTACTTGCCATCACGTCACCGGTTTTTGGTGGGCTGGCTTTGGCTTTATGTCGCTTATGGATGGACTCATACATGTAACAGCTCCGGGCCGACCTGGGGGGGGGGGTAGGGGGTTTCCCTCAGGTGGGGGATTTCGCCCAGAGGGGGGTCCAAAAACTCAAAACTCTCCAAAACGCCTCGAAATGCGTTTTTAGCACGTTTTTTTAGTAAGGACGCTAAAAATCGCTATTTTAAGCTGCCAAATAGCGTTTTAGCGTTAAAAACAAGCAAAAAATGACAAAAAGGGCTTCCGAAAACACCGACTTCTCTTAAATATCAGGCAGTGGACACGCCAAATTTGGTTTCCAAACGCTTTTCAAGCGAATCTTAGGCTAAAATATAGTGATTTCTGATCCAGTTTGTTACCGTAGTATTGGAGCCACTACTAGTACTTGTATTTTTGGGTCGGGGTGATTGGGGTTTGGCCTTTCAGCTAGGAGAGTAACCCCAACCCCCCTAGTACATGTATGGATGGACTTGCATACAAGTTTCAAGCCCATGAACAACGACTCTCCGAGACCGTATGGCATACGAGATTAGCGTAAGTAAGCTGCCCACGCTCAACAACGCAACTTTCAGTGTCTACGACGTGGGAGGTCAGAAGTCCGAGCGTCGAAAGTGGATTCATTATTTTGACGACGTGAATGCGATCGTCTTTATTGTTGCTATTAGTGAATACGACCAGACAATGAGAGAAGATGAAGAAACGGTGACGCGTTGCACCACTCGCGCTGCCTACGCCAATTAACTAAGCTGTTTCAGAATCGACTTTTGGACAGTTTTTCACTGTGGGACGAAGTTTGTAATGGACGCTGGTTCGTCAACACCTCTATAGTGCTGTTTCTTAACAAAACGGATTTGTTTCAAGAAAAGATCTCAAAACTTTCCATTAAAGTGGCCTTTCCCGAATACTGCGGTACGGTTAACTGAAGTTGTCTTGACGCAATTTCTGAGAGGACTCAGAATCGCTCCCCAAATTGGTCAGGGTCACTTCACCAATTTTATTTTTAGGCACCACTTTTAAGAGTCAGTTCGCGAGAGAATCGACCCTTGTTCTTCACAGCTATGTGCAAGTCGAAAAATCGAACTCAGGCCTGGGACCTCCGGTTTGGGGAAGTTGTACCTAACGATGACTTGTGCTAAACCTGAAGAGCACAGCCCACTAGGTGCCCTGGTCCGGCAGAGCCAGCCCTCGGAAGCAGGGTGGGCAACCATCAAAATCGGACTGTCAATAGGTCATGTTTGACTGAGTGTCACTTGCGATCCAAAGCAGCTAGAACGTTGTGCTTGGTGCCAAACGAATCGTCATGACATTGGCTTTCGTTTGCCGCATAAGCAGTACTGTTTCGCTGTTTCGTTCTCTAACCACGACATCGAATGTGAAAAGATCCGCAAAAAAATTTCATGGTGAAGTTCACTAAATTAGATTTTTCTCGAAAATAAAAAAAGTTACCCTCGAGATTTTTTTATATTTTATAGCCCTGTGAATTGCGCTTCTAACGGTGTATAGAAAGTGGCAAAAACGCATGCCTCTGCATATCAAATTTCCACTCAAAGTTCAAAGATAACCAAAAATTCGCTTATTTACCACTATTTAAGCATGTATCCATGCCTATGTATGTATGTATGTATGTATGTATGTATGTATGTATGTATGTATGTATGTATGTATGTATGTATGTATGTATGTATGTATGTATGTATGTATGTATGTATGTATGTATGTATGTATGTATGTATGTATGTATGTATGTATGTATGTATGTATGTATGTATGTATGTATGTATGTATGTATGTATGTATGTATGTATGTATGTATGTATGTATGTATGTATGTATGTATGTATGTATGTATGTGTTAGGGAAAAGCAACCGCCTCGTAAACCAGTCACACAGCCCAACTAAACTTTATTAGCACCCGGCCACTCGGCCTCCATCCCATCATCCATCAGACATAACATTAAACTATCACAGCATTCCAACACCAACACCCATAAAGACTTTCCTAACAACCCTCCCCGGCCAGTTCCGCCTCCAGCTCATCCACGAAGTCCTGATCTTCTTCCACCCACGCCAACGCCTCCAACATCCTGCCAGCTCGTTCCTCAACCTGTTGGGTTTCTAATTTTTTCGATAAATTCTAATATTTATATGAAAATGAGCAAAATCGGTTATGTGACCCTGACCAATTTGGGGAGGCTCCCTTATCAGATCCTGAACCCTCTCAGAAATGCGCCTTAACTAGATTGTACACGAATCACACTGTATAGGTGCTCAAACATACGATCAATCGGTGGCGTTCATAAAGGGCAAATTTGAGCAAGCCAGTCACCAGACGAAAGAAATTCACGTGCACGAAACCTGTGCTACCAACACAAACCAAGTGGAACTGGTGCTGCAGAGCGTGACTGACTTTATAATCCGCTCCAATTCAGAGCGAACGGGTTTTGTCTAGCTGTACGACGTGATGTGCTAATAAATTAATTACCTTGCACCTACAGTACGTACGTTTTATCCAAAGGAAACTTACACAAAACGGGTGTATTATATCTAGTAGATTGGATAACCGTTATTTGCGCCCCTCGAATTCTTGATCATTAATTAGTATTCAAAAAGTTGTTGTAACTTTTTGTCCTTTCGGGCTAGGAGTAGCCAACTGCTATAGAGCAGGAAGAGACACAAGGTCTGGCAGCCTCCTTAAGGGGGCGTGCAAAAATTACGCAATGGCATGAGGGTGAGGGGGCCCTAGCTAGACCCGGGGACCCCCTAGATCCCCATTGGGGTTCGCCAAATGATTACTAATCATTACGGTGGGGCGGGGAGTTGGCGACTTTATTACGTAATATTTTAAAGTCCAGAAATCACTGAAGTGACCATAAATTTAAGAGCCATTTTTTATAAGACCCAGGCAGGCGGCGGAACATGAAATTTTCTGACCTATACTTTTTATGTGATGAATCAATAGGTCTTTAGTGGAAAACACCACCATTGTGGTATTTTTGCTCTGCGATACCGCTTGGGGTTTTTGGCCAAAAACGTGATTTTACATTTTCAACTGTTCCCCGGTGCCAATTGCCGATCGCGTCATCTTCGTTTCTTCTTACCACTGCACCCACAAGTTTGGGGCATCGATTCAGGCCACGTGATACCGTTGATTTTGGGGTTATTTTAAAAAGTGAAAAATAATTTTTTGACGTCCCCGCAGATTTGCCATCTCTTAGGGTAGATAGAACACGTCGTCCTCTACACGTTGGTGTTTTCACTTTTTTTGGCATCGCCCCGTTTTTGATTATTATGTTTTAATTTTCCAAAAAAATTTTCGTACTTTTAAATATCAAACGGTCTCCATGAAGCTAGGCACCCGCAGTAGAGCGTTGGATGTAGAATTGATGGGCTATCCAACCATATACGCAAAATTGATCTACGATCACTTATACCAAGTGGCTCAGTTAAAGTTCGATTGAAAATGACCCAATTTCCAGTTTACAGTCTTGAAATAGGCAGTCTGTGTTTCGGCACTTCTGACAGTAATCTACTATCAATAAACAGTGTTTCTGGCCTATTTTGACATGCTAATTTCAAAAATGACCTTCGTTTTACTTTATACACTTCCAATTCAAGACAAGTTTACCATAGTGTAATAAGTAGATATGTTATATCTCAAAATCTCGACTTATACAGAAAAATTAAGGTCATTTCTGAAATCAGCAGCCAAAAAACTAGGAAAACTATTAATTGATGTAGATTCCCTTCGAAGTATGAAACATAGCTTATCTATTTTAAGATAGGCTCTCAAAATGTATAGTTGTAACCTTCAGAGGTCCGTAACTACCGACTGGGTTGTCCTAGCGCCAAAAGAAGATCATATTCAGAATCAATGAAGAAAAATGCACCTAATAGAAAGCATTTTATGCTTCAATGTCACAAATCGCTGACGATGTGAATGCCAGGGCACCAGGAGAAAATAAGTCGCTCAGGACTGGTCATATTGAAAAACCACTGTAATTTCTATAATTAGTGTTGAAAACTGCATTAGTATCATCACCTATTATCCTCATATATTATAGTCACCTACAACCAGATATATAACAAGTGCATATTTTCTTTGCAAAATTTAAATCTCATATTGTGAGAACAAGGCACTCTAGAGCAAAAATATGGTCATTTTCGGAATCGCAAGAATCTCAGCTATCATTTGACGGCCGAATCTACGCCATGTGACCAATCAGTCCAGCAGCAGGTGTCAAAATCTGAAGAAAACCAGGTCGGAGCTTGCCTCATTTTCTATCGAAAATTCGACTTACTGCCACTCTGGTATACGTGGTCTTAGATCGATTTCGCGTATATCGTTGGATAACCCATCACATTCTACGTCCAACGCTCTGCTGCGGGTCGCGCTATCTTCATGGAGACCGGAATTGTGAATGATTCTAAAAGATACCGCAAAATTTTTTTTGGAAAATTAAAACATGAATAACTCAAAAACGGGGCCGATGCCAAAAAAAGTGAAAACACCAACGTGTAGAGGACGCCGTGTTCTATATACCCTTAAAGTATGGCCAAAATCTGCGAGGGACGTCAAAAAATTATTTTTCACTTTTTAAAATAACCCCTAAAATCAACGGTATTCACGCTGGCCTGAATCGATCAGCCCCAAACTTTGTGGGTGCAGTGGTCATAGTAAGACTAATTTATGCTGAAGATATGACCGCGATCGGCAATTGCGCACTGGAGAACCAGTTGAAAATGTCCAAAATCACGTTTTTGGCCATAAATACCCCAAGCGGTATCGCAGAGCAAAAATACCGCAGTGGTGGCGTTTTCTACTAAAGACTTATTGATTCATCACATAAAAAGTATAGGCCAGAAAATTCCATGTTCCGCCGCCTCCCCGGTCTTATAAAAAATGACTCTTAACCTACATGAGTTCGTATTTAGAAAGAGGAGCAATAGCCACGCTAAAGTTTGTTGCTGCAGCATACAGCATGAACCCATGAGAGTGTTTGGAAACAAGTAATAGTCAGATTCAATTAGCTAAAGTGATGCAGCAAGCATGCAAGTTGTCTGGAAAGCCATGGACTGCCTTTGTTGCTATTGATCATAGTCAAGGCAGCATTATAGCAGCATTTCATGCTGGAAACCCAACCAGTCTCGCTCTAGCTTCATGGACACCGGAATTGTTTTGGAAAATTAAAACATGAATAACTCAAAAACGGGGCCGATGCCAAAAAAAGTGAAATCACCAACGTGTAGAGGACGATGTGTTCTATTTACTCTAAAAGTATGGCCAAAATCTGCGTGGGACGTCAAAAAGCTATTTTTCACTTTTTAAAATAACCCCTAAAATCAACGGTATTCACACTGGCCTGAATCGATCAGCCCCAAACTTTGTGGGTGCAGTGGTCATAGTAAGACTAATTTATGCTGAAGATATGACCGCGATCGGCAATTGCGCACTGGAGAACCTGTTGAAAATGTCCAAAATCACGTTTTTGGCCATAAATACCCCAAGCGGTATCGCAGAGCAAAAATACCACAGTGGTGGCGTTTTCTACTAAAGACCTATTGATTCATCACATAAAAAGTATAGATCAGAAAATTTCATGTTCCGCCCTTATAAGGGGACCTGCCCGGTTTTTAAAAAATATGGCTGTTAATTGTTTTGACGTACAATACATGTAGTCTTGATTTGAAGCCGTTGGGCTCACATTTTCTCAATTTCACTTAGATGAACGCTTAGATTAGAGAAGGTAGCTATGGTTTAAGTCAGGGCTTTCCAATTTTTCAAATGCTAAATGGCAACGGTGATCTTTGACATCTTATTAAGAGTTTATAAGGGTATAGCACTTATCGACTCGATCTTTTACAGGGTTCCTTGGGATTTTTCAGAGTAAAATTCACTGACCAAAGTCAAATTTCCCTGACCAATCAGAGTGAGAACATTCTAGCAAGGGTGAGAAGTATTTAAAAATTTGCTCTGAAAAACGCATTTAAACGGATTCTGAGAGTAAAATTTCAAGTTGTAGTAGTTGTGGAAAGTCAGAAGTCTCATTTTCAAAACGGTGGTGTGTAAAGCTCTGACAGGGCCTGAGATGATTCTTCTACTGGTATCAAATTTTTCCCTGACTTTTCAGGTCCCGCACGAACTCTCTCTATCGATCATCAGTCAGGCAAATGATATGGCAGCAGCCCTAAAATCCATGATAAAACACTTTGGTTTCATCTTTAACAAAAAGCCACGCAATGATGGCTTCAATGTAAAACTAAGACTATAGATACATGTGTATAGTTGCAGCTCATCAATACAAAACTAAGAAAATTATCAATAAATCCCAAATTATGATGGGCCCCGAAGTCTTTGAGCAAGTGTCCCACCGGGGACCCTTACCTGATCGGGGCGTGCTATCCACCGTTCGATGCAGCTGAGCGTTGGCTTTTAAACAAGCTACACACGGTCTGATTGGACCACGCATTGGCGCGATATTCAAATTTTACTGATTTCCATCAATCGCTCGAATTTCTGCCAAAATTGGAAACGTTGCCATTCATGCATTTCTGATCGTATACCAGTGGGCCACACGGCAGACGATGCAGCGCGACGAGCTCTTCAACAAATGATAGCGCCATCCAAAAACGCCTTCTGGCCCCAACACTAGATGCCTGAGAGTGCAGTGGCCTAAATTGGCTCTTGTTGCCACTGATTTCTGAATACATAGTTTTTGGACCATAGCTCACTCCACAGTTCAAATATTTAGCAGTTTAATGTTTACAGGAGCTATGGGCGAAACTTATTAAAAAATTGCGCATTCCTTCCTAGTGGATTTTGGATTTTCCGCGGCCATTTAGACAGGCGGAGCATAGGGTCTTTCATCCATGTTCTGACAACATCAGCAATCTTCACTTTGGCTCTGTCCTGTCATCAACATCTGATTTAAGCTTGACCAGAACTTTGCATCTGGCAGACCTTTCTTTTGCCTATTTCAATGTGGCTATGCCATAGCTTCCCGCGTTTCATGGACGTACTCGTTATATCCAGCCACCAGGTTGCGTTATTAACATTCTATGTTAGTTCAGACATAGTCGATTTTGTTTTCGCCCTTTCTGAGCTGAACCTCGATAAATGGAACATGAAAGATCGGACGGCCCGATGTCTATTTGTGAGGTTTGACTGTACTCAGAATTGTAATTTTATTGTTTTACTAGTTATGCTGCCGACTGGTCGCTTCATATCTGCGCAATTGATGTTTGTTGTGTTTATGTCGTTGGTGCCACATATGACTGGAATGGAGTTGAAGTGTTGGAAGGAGCGAGGGCGACCACCGGAGAGCTGCCGTAGTGCCAAGTACTGCTGGATCGAGTGGAAGGGGCAAAATCTAACGAACAGAGGATGCGATCGTAGCAAGGCACCAAAATGTCCATTACCAAACGATGCCCCGTGTACAGAGAGAAGTAAAGGCCAAGTGATCTGCTGCTGTAAGACCAACAAGTGTAACGACGAGAGTCTCAAGCTTTCAGTCAAGTCAAGTCATCACTGTCTGGTAGACGGATTTGAACGCTCAGAGGAGTGCGCCGGATCTTGCTATGTTGACTGGCAACCATGGACTACTGCCACACCTGCTAAGTTGGGCAACAAGACCTCAGTAGGATGTGTGAAGGATGAGACGGAATGCAACGGAATCGGGAGCGGCAACTGTGCGCGTAAGGACACCGGAACTGCCAATGAGAGATGGCGATGCTGCTGCAACAACGCCGACAACTGTAACAACCAGGCTTTGAGACCCACCGTCAAAGAGTGCCGCACAAACAACGTCAACCAAAGAACAAGCTGCCCTTCGAGTTTCTATTGCTACACCATATTCGACAACCGCAAACTGCAGCAGAGCGGATGTGACAACGGAACACTTTGTGACCGCCTAAACAACTATTGCGCCCCCTCTGAAGACGGTAAGAAACTGACATGCTGCTGTACCTACGACAAATGCAACCCTCTCAATCTGCCAACATCACTAAGCCACTGTTTCGACAACTTTGGTAACCCGGCACGCTGCACGGAAAAACATAACAATTGTATGGCGACATTTAATACAGACGGCAAACGAATCGTTGGAGGATGCGCGTATTCGACCGCTTGCAACGACAACGTCAACAAGTGCAAAGAGGCAGGAGGCCGTGACGAGATAAAGTGCTGCTGTAACTGGCATGCTTTGTGTAACCGTATCGGTGGCTGGGATTTGCAAAATCTAACAACAACTACAACGACAACAACAATAACAAAGACGGCAAGAACAACGACGACAACAATAACAACGACTACAACAACGACGACAACAACGACAACAACGGCGACTATGACAACAACAGCGACAACTGGGACCGTCACCACGTCAACCAGATCTCTTAGTGCAAAGCCCTCTTCACCTGCAACCACTACCACTAGGAGCACAGCGTCTAAAGAAAGAACAGCGGAAACTCGCAGTACAACCACGGAGCGCGGAAGCAGCACTTTGTGGCCCTTGTGGCTGGCGCTCGGATTGCTATTACTACTTCTGATTCTAACTGGCGTCGCTGTGACTGTGTTTTTCGTGCGCAAACATAGAAGGGCCAAGAAAGAGAAACAAATGCGTAAGGAACCGAAAGAACTGACACTGGAAGATACCGTTGAGCCCTGGGACAATGCAACTAGATTATCGGACGAGGCCAAACTTTATGAAGGAATCCCTGACCCTGAACAGCCCGTCTCTGGCAACTACGAATTTTTGGACCCCCCTGACTAATTTAATGTGCCACTGGTTTCTGCGCCTACTGATTTGAATAAAACAAAATGTACTAAATGTATCAACCACAATTCAGCCGCAATTACAGCTTTTTGCACTGCATCGCTTCGTGATGGGTTGACACGGTTGACACGCCACAGCTCTTGAGTGCCGACACCGATTCAGTGGCGTATCCAGGGGGTGTAGGGTGGGCATACTACACCCCCTTTGTGATGGAGGTAGGAAGAGAAAGTCTGTCAAAAATAAGAGAAACTAAAGTCCATGTCAAAAAAGAGTGGACTGGCGGTTTTTTGCGAATAACTCCTTACGGGTGCGTCAGACCGCTTTTTTGCCTCATAACCAAAGTTGTAGAGGGGCCCGAGCGCGGCACTGTGGTGCAACCTAATCTGCGCAACGCGTCATTACTAACTTGCTCAACGAAAAAAATCAGCTTTTTCTGTAGTCGGGATGAACGCGAGTTTTTCAGTGAATTAGAATCTACAGGCCTCGGGATTTCAAAAATGTATTCATATTTAGTGTTCCGACGATATCAAAACTTGACGATATTCGATATCGATATCGATATTTTCAGCTCAATATCGATCGACATCGATTTCGATATTTACAGTTATGCAAGAAAATCTGAAAAATTGAAAGAGCAAACTGCCCTCGCTGCTTATCAGTCAAGCACTGATGCAATCAGCGATCTGATATCAATTAAGCAGAGAACGGCAGAAAAAGTAGTGGCCCTCTGAAGCCCTTCAATGAAAAGCTTGACCTCTCAAGCCGATGCCCCACCCTCATTAGGCATAAATGAGCTCGGACAGAATAGGGTATTTTAACTTATTTTAATGACAAATAAGCCAAAAGGCTTGACTAGTAAAAATCCAACTTTTTTTCTTACAATCCTTTCAACCACCCATCAGCCCGGCGGTAGCCCCTCAGGATTTGAAAATTTGTTTGTTTATGAGTTCCACTGCCCTTTCGGACAGCTCAGGACACCCCTCGCTCTTTTCAGAGCCCTTCAACGGGGTAACCCTGTCTACAAACAACCCTCCCCTTTGCTGCCAATAGGTGCAACGGCAGCGCCGGTTCGGTTCCCATTTACCTACTGGCCATCACCGGCTTTCGGCGGTCTGGGTTGGGCTTTACGTCCACTACTTCCAGTCGCTTCGACCGGTTTCAAACCCACAAACAACCGCCTTCACGGATGCCGGGGCAGCTGTGACACATGGGTTTGCCACCCTTCAGCCAAAAACTAACCCATGTCTGCTTCTGCCCTCCTGCTTCAAGTGTGCTGAGTGAGCAGCTCTTCAGTGTTGCTGCAGACATTCAAGAACCTAATCGTTGCTGTCTAAAAGCTGAGAATGCCGAGAAATTGATGTTTTTGAGAGGTATCATACCACTGTTTTGTTTTTAACTATACCATCGATTTCTGAGTTGTCCAGGAAAAACTGTTTTTTTACTGTTCCAGAGAAATAAACTTGGTGTCAGTTTTGTTTTTTCATACTTTTCCGCACACAAAAATATCGAAAATATCGATGCGAAATATCGCGATATCGATATCGATATCGATATTGGAAAAAAGGTCGATATATCGACTTTTCGATATCGATATCGATATATCGTCGGAACCCTATTCATATTGCTTCTAGGTCGAACGGTTCCAGAGATATACACCGTCAAAGTTGGCCGAAAATGCTAAAATTGGCCATTTTTGGCGACTTTCAAATTTCTGGGGGATTGAATTAACTCGGGACCAACTGAACAGATTTGGCTGAAATTCACATATATGGTGTAAAATTTAGTTTTACATCGGTTGAGATACATAAGAACCCTGAAAAGTTGACCCTAATACCGTAATACCCGATTTTTCCAAGGTTAGGTCATTTCATTTGTCTCTGCTAATATGTAGTAGTTCAAGCCCTGTGGTTAAAAATGTACTTTCAAGTGTTTTGAATCGATTTCAGACCCTTCTGAAGTTATTCGGGTGCTGTAGCGTGTGGTCTTAGCACGAAAATTACTTTTTGTCAATTTACATGGTTCCTGCCGCAAAGAAACGGCAGATATAATAGGCACTAAGGGTTTTCATAGTCAGGGAATCC
Source organism: Sabatieria punctata (assembly GCA_030248155.1). Taxonomy (NCBI): domain Eukaryota; kingdom Metazoa; phylum Nematoda; class Chromadorea; order Araeolaimida; family Comesomatidae; genus Sabatieria; species Sabatieria punctata. The sequence goes on along the minus strand of JASANB010005073.1, from coordinate 67,267 downwards.
ATTGCTGACATAACTATAATCACTGGATTACTGTATTTTGAGGTCCTGACACGAAAAATGCTATTTTGCGTTTATATGTTCCTGTTGCAAGCAAACGCTCGATAGAGAAGGCAATAAGGGTTTTCATGGTCGAGGAGTCTATTTCTGGCATAGCCAACGTCACATGATTACTATATTTTGAGGTCCCAATACGAAAATTGCATTTTTCTGCAATTTAGGTGTTCGTGTTGCAATTAAAAGCTAGATAAAATACAGTAGGCAATCAAACATATAAATTGTACATTCGTTCCGGGACCACAATAGGTACAGGGCGGCCTACTCTGTACAGGGCGGCCTACCCGTTGTAACGCAGGGGCGTGTGTCTTGGTTTTTTACTATGGCCAACGAAGACCTCATTGTTCAACTTCAGACAGTTAGTTCTCGACTTTCTGATGTGGTGTCTGGTCAGAACAAGCTAGTAGAAGGACAGACTCGACTGATTGACCAGCTGACTGCGCTTACTAAACCAGTTGTGCCTGCTGACGGCTCAACATGTGTCTGTTTTGGAGGAGAACGGCAAACTCAAAGCTGAGAACGCAGCACTGAAAGCGTCGGCCATTCACTCTCGTCCACCTGCTCTGCCTCTGGACCCTCTTCTTCTCTTCAAGACTTTGCCGAACGCATAGAAAAGAAGCGAAATTTAGTTGTGGTCGGTCTCCCGGAAAATCCGACCAACGGCCCACGTCAACTGGCGAAGAAATGACCGAACTCTGATGGAAGATGTTGCCACCGAAGTGGGAATTCGTGCTGCTGACATTTTGGACACCTTCCGTGACCGTGATGGCAAGCCACCTCGTCCTCATCTGCCGCGCATCCTGAAGGTTGTTTTTGGTTCTGACTCATCTCGTCGTGTTTTTCGGGAGAAAGGTACCAGAGTTCTGAAAGACTCGGGCGGTAATGATAGAGTGTTTGTGCGACGTGATATGACGTATCTTGAGCGAGTACGCGCTAAGCGGGAAAGGTACGAAAACCAGCAACCTCGGCAACCTCGCACGCATTCTGTAACTCCGTTTGGTACGCCTCCGAATCAAACCACTGGTGTCTTAAGATTGAGCGAGAGCGAGAATGGACAGGAAAACTGGTGAGCCCGGGTCAGACTCTATCCTGTTTGGAGATTGTACTGATCAATGCTCAAAGCATTGCCAATAAACTCAGTGACTTTCGAGCCTTCCTGTCCATGCACTTAGGTAGTATTGTAGTTGTTTGTGAGACGTGGTTAGGTGAAACTGATAATTCTGTATTACTTCCGTGCCGATCGGAGTGACAGGCCAGGTGGAGGCGTAGTGGTCTTTGTCCCAAACAAGTTTAATGCGCATGCCATATTTGACGTAGTAGTAGGTGATTGGTTTGAGGGTCTCTCTCTGGGTGGAGCTAAAGTCTGTTCAAAAATCTTTGGCGCTGGGTACATCTGGCCGTGTCCCGAATTTATGTGTGGTGTGAACCCCATACATGTACATATGGATCTGTTCCTCTCATCAACGAGACTACTATACTGTTCTCGAAATTTGCATATTGAACTTTAGTTAGAAGCAAGAGGCCTGACAAAAAAATCGACTTTTTTGGCAAAGCGCCAATTTTTGTGCCGATACCAGATTTGGATTCCCCAACCTTCAGGCATCTCAAAAATACTACCATATATGGGTCTACGATCAACTCTACCAAAGTTACACTCGATTTTCTAATGCCGACAAGCGGTCAAAATTTTGCTCTCCCATAGTTAAGCACAAAAATTCATTCAACATCGAACACATGGGGGTTTTTTTCCTCCAACCAATTTCAGCTTCACGGTTCTATATTATTTCGGACATGCTGAATCCAGCGGTCGGATTCGTTTTGCTCTACGACTTTGATTTTTGCTAGAAATTTGACCTCGAAGTTAGGGTGCACACCTGAATTTCAGAAAAGCATAGCCCAACGCATCTTGTGTGGCCCTGGTCAAAACCCCATACATGTATATATGGATCTGTTCCTCTCATCAACGAGATTACTATACTGTTCTCGAAATTTGCATATTGTACCTTGCTTAGAAGAAAGGGGCCAGACAAAAAAATCGACTTTTTTGGCAAAGCGCCAATTTTTGTGCCGATACCAGATTCGGATTCCCCAACCTTCAGGCATCTCAAAAATACTACCGTTGATGGGTCTACAATCAACGCTACCAGAGTTACAGTCGATTTTCTAATGCCGACAAGACAACGACACTTTCTGAAATTCAGGTGGACACCCTAGATTCGAGGTCAAATTTCTAGCAAAAATCAAAGTCGTAGAACAAAAGCAATGTGACCGCTGGATTCAGCATCTCCGAAATAATATAGAACCGTGAACCTTAAATTGGTTGGAGGAAAAAAAACCCCATGTGTTCGATCTTGAATGAATTTTTGTGCTTAACTATGGGAGAGCAAAATTTTGACCGCTTGTTGGCGTTAGAAAATCGAGTGTAACTCTGGTAGCGTTGATTGTAGACCCATCAACGGTAGTATTTTTGAGATGCCTGAAGGTTGGGGAATCCGAATCTGGTATCGGCACAAAAATTGGCGCTTTGCCAAAAAAGTCGATTTTTTTGTCAGGCCCCTTTCTTCTAAGCAAAGAACAATATGCAAATTTCGAGAACAGTGCAGTAATGTAGTTGATGAGAGGAACAGATCCATATATACATGTATGGGGTTTTGACCAGGGCCACACAAGATGCGTTGGGCTATGCCTTTCTGAAATTCAGGTGTTACACCCTAACTTCGAGGTCAAATTTCAAGCAAAAATCAAAGTCATAGAGCAAAACCAATGTGACCGCTGGATTCAGCATCTCCGAAATAATATAGAACCGTGAAGCTGAAATTGGTTGGAGGAAAAAAACCCCAATGTGTTCGATCTTGAATGAATTTTTGTGCTTAACTATGGGAGAGCAAAATTTTGACCACTTGTCGGCGTTAGAAAATCGAGTGTAACTTTGGTAGAGTTGATCGTATACCCATATATGGTAGTATTTTTGAGATGCCTGAAGCTTGGGGAATCCGAATCTGGTATCGGCACAAAAATTGGCGCTTTGCCAAAAAAGTCGATTTTTTTGTCAGGCCCGTTTCTTCTATGCAAAGTACAATATGCAAATTTCGAGAACAGTATAGTAGTCTCGTTGACGAGAGGAACAGATCCATATATACATGTATGGGGTTCACACCACGCATAAATTCGGGACACTGCCGGATGTACCCAGCGCCAAAGATTTTTGAACAGACTTTAGTTACAAGGGAAAACCAGTTTTTCGTTTGGCTGCAGTATACAGGCCTCTTAATGCTTCATCTAATCTTGAACCTTTACGTTGGGACCGGCACGCGAAAATTCAAAATGCTTCTAGGCGAACTTCGGCTTCAGAATTGAAAAGAGCACACTTTATGCAGTCTAACAAAACAAACCGGAACGGAATTGGTTGGATAATAAGCGAGTTATGACCGTTTAACTGCGTCACCCAGCGTGCCACCTTTTCTTCCTAGAAAGTTGACCGCAGCGTGCATACCGATATCACCGATGTACTTTATCAGACTGTCACTCGTAAACCCCTGCGCCGATTTTGATGGGACCGGTGTCATTCTAATCGCAATGCGATTTTCTTTTACATTTTTTATATACCAAGACTGTAGCACTGCGTCTACCACCTTTATATACCGAACAAACACCTTGGTAGCTCGAACTAGAACTGATAGTAGAGTGTGAACTCGTATTCCTGTGTTTTCCAGGTACATTTGTATATGTAGCAGCGGGGCTGGGGTTCTGCTCCCCTCCCACCGACTCGGGCCAACCCCCCCCCGATAGGGGAGCACACCCCCCCCACCAAAACGATCTTTTCCACTCTCCCTCTCCTATGTTTCTGGCACAATTTTTTTTTACAGTTTCAGACACTACACTTACAGTTTCAGACAAGGATGAGCTGCTACAATACATGTAACAGGTGGTCTGCCCCCCCCCCACCCGAAATATTCCAGACCCCCCCCCCGATTGGCCCCCCTACTTCCTCCGATTTGTACTTTGGTGAGAAATTCCGGATCAGGTGTAGCGCTGGGGGAATCAGGAACCGATCGCAAAAAAAATTAATGTTTTTAATTATCATAATGATGATTTATCGATAAATATCGATTGTCGATTATTTTTGGAAAAATTCCAAAATCGCCCAAAATGGTCGTGTTGTATATCATTTGAAAGCCCTTCGCCTGGCGAGTCTAATGATCACTACATCAACATAGGGCAAGCCCCGGGGGCCTGTTTTCATACGTGAGCCGGGGGTGTGGGGGTATACCCCTCGCCGGCCAATACCCCCTCGACCGGCCATACCCCCTCCCCACCCCCCTCCCAGACGGAGAAAATTTTCGCTTATTTAAGGCAAAATAGGCGGTTTTTTGGACCCCCCCCCCCCCGAGGTCTCCATACCCCCTCCGGATTTTTCCGCCCCATGTATGCCTGTTATCCAATATAAAAATACCCCTGGAGGGACGCATCAGTATAGGCACGCTCCGGAGGGACTGTTTTCCAAATATAAAAATACCCTAGACGCATCAGTACAGGGCACGCTCCTGAGGGCTTGTTTTCCAAATATAAAAATACCCCTAGGGGTATGCATCAGTATAGGGCAATAGTTATAAGAAAGTTAATTAATTAATATCTAGTCCATTTCTGACCTTCCCTGATTCCCCCCCCCCCCAGCTACACCTAACCCTATCCGACTTTCGTTCGTTACTGGATCATAAGAAAAGTAGCGGGTCATAGACCCGCATAAAAACGGTCGAGGTTGCTCACACAATACAACACCCCACATACCTGTTATCGACCAATAAAGGCAAGGAAATCACCCCCCTCCCTCCCCTGAACAAATCCCTATTAAAGCAACCAATTTCCAAAAAAAACAAAACACAAAATAACGAAAAAATCAATAACACCATCCACATATAAAATCGATTTCCAAAAACAACAAGAAATACAAAGATAACATCTGCAAAATAAAACATCACAAAAAATGAAAACACGATGCTCATCAGGAAACCTCGATGGCCTTTTTTGTAGTATTTATTTAGAGGTGGAATGGCATAAAGGCCGTCGAGGTTTCCTGATGAGCATCGTGTTTTCATTTTTTGTGATGTTTTATTTTGCAGATGTTATCTTTGTATTTCTTGTTGTTTTTGGAAATCGATTTTATATGTGGATGGTGTTATTGATTTTTTCGTTATTTTGTGTTTTGTTTTTTTTGGAAATTGGTTGCTTTAATAGGGATTTGTTCAGGGGAGGGAGGGGGTGATTTCCTTGCCTTTATTGGTCGATAACAGGTATGTGGGGTGTTGTATTGTGTGAGCAACCTCGACCGTTTTTATGCGGGTCTATGACCCGCTACTTTTCTTATGATTTCCTTGCCTTTATATGGGCCCAGGGTAGTTTTCGTATGTCAATAGAACAGCTTTGAATTTGTCAACTCAACGGCTGTAGTTGGGAAACAAATAGTTAAGTTAAATGATTTTGTGCATAATGTGTAAATTGTGTAAAGATAAAGTAGTGAGTAGGGAGGGTGCAGGGTGTTGGTTAGAGTGCGAACTGGTATTGGGTATTGGGTATTGGGTATTGCGTGTATTGGGGTGTTTTCCAGGTATTGGGTATTGGGTATTGGGGTTTTTACCCCCCAATACCCAATACTAATTGGGACAGGTAAAAATATGGAAAAATCGATGTTGACCTGAAAAATTGATATGAAAAAATCGAAAAAGTTAATCGATGATTCGGTTTAGGAAGCTGTTTTCGCGTTAAGGAGCGGTCCATAAACGACGTCGTTCCAAAATCCCGATTTTTCGGAGCCCCCTGCCCCGAAAATCTAAAATATAAATGGTAACATTTCAAATGTCACCATAATGCTTCCAGTACCATACCAATGGCTATTGCGGTGGTGCACACAATTTCCGGCCATTAGGAAGAAATTCGCCAGAAGAAACACGACTGAATTACGAAATATAAAGTACCCCCAAAACTGTTAATTCTACAAAATTTACGTCCAAAATGACTTCTAAATGCTTTCCGAAAAGCTAATTTTTCAAAATTTTTTCGCCCTGCTTGGGCAGTGGCCCAACCAGGGCTCTTAAAAATTTTAATTGCAGTGCAAAAAATTCCATAGTTTTTAGTTCCCTTCCCCCCCTCCTCCCTCGTAGATCTTTTTTCCTAATTTTTTTTTCCTAGTGAAAATTTTCTTGTATAAGGGTTAAGTACTGGGCTTGACCCCAATGTCGTTTTATATATTTTCTTTATTATATCTTTTCCCCTCTTGCCTCCTCCTCCTTTTACTTTTTTTTCCTTTTTCCATTAATTTCGTTTACTTTCTCTTGCTTTTTAACTGTGGTTATTCTGTAGCTAGGGCAGTTGTACAAATATTCCCAGTCGCGCGGTAATGAAATTTTATTGTTAATATTAGCATTATTAGTATACAAAGTTCGAAATTTTTGGGACGCACACAGTACAACAAACAATTAACACACAAGTTGCGATAGGGTGGGGCATTTTATACTGAAATAACTGAAGCAACACTATCTGTTCGTCCATTTTTCGAATTCGTATGGCTCTTGTCTAACATTTCTTATGTTATTATCTTGCTTCTGGTCAAAAGCATATTTAGCAATACTAAGTTTTGCGGTAAGTCTGATAAAAACAGATTCAATTGAAAGAATGCTTTTCGTACTTCTACAAGCGTACAGTATGTATTTGAGAATTAAGGCAAATCGCATCCATTTTTGAGTGTTTGGCTTCTTGGAGTGACCTAGCAAAATTGCAGCAGGACTAATGTCTGTCTCAGCTTGTTCTATCTGCTGAAACCTCTGTGCCATTTGAATCCATATCTGAGAAACGATTGGGCATTCCAAAAGGGCGTGGGAGATATCATCCATATGTGAACCACAATAATAACATGAAGAATTTTGTTCAATTCTATACCTATGCAATAGTTTGCCTGTGACAAGTATTTGATGCATAACTTTAAACTGAAAAGCTCGAAGCTTAACTTCATCAGATAATCGTTGTGGTGATGGCCAAATCCTTAACCAGTCAGCATAAGTTAGATCTGGAAATTTTCGGCTCCATTTTTCTTGCCCGGTTGGGCTGAAACTGTGTGGTGGGCTGCATAGAGCAGTTTTGAAGTGCCGTGCATTACAGACGTCTCTATTCATGTCCAGTAACTGGTAGCTCTGCCGTTGGATTCTGCCTGTTTTTTCTTGAACAGCCATTGGGGTACGCCAGTAAGCTTTCAAAGCTGAGATTACTTGCAGATGATTTAACCATGTGTATTTCTTCAAGTCTAGCTCATATGTGGCAGTAAAATAACGGTATGGCAGAAAATCACCTTGGTTGTCAAGGAAGCAGCCAATTTCGTCTGCATGTTTTCTACTTAATTCATCATTATAAAATGGCATCCCAGCTATACGTAAAAATTCGTTGTTATTCACCTTCATGGAGAGAACACTGCGCTGATGAGGAGTTGCGATGACATTTCGAGCCACCGTCCAGGCATCTAAAATTTCTTTATAAAATTGTGGGATTCCAATGACATCATCGATTGCAAATTCACACTGTAGCAAGTACATTAGCCCACCATAAGGTTTTAACTGACTATCAATAAATCTTGCCCATTTTGCATTTGGGTTTTTAAGAAATCTGCAGATCCATTTAATTTTGATACTGTAGTTTTCGTACTCGGCCAATGGAGTCTTCAAACCGCCTAGGTTAATTGGCTGGGCTAGTACTTTTCGTTTGATATGTTCAGGCTTTGAATTCCATAAAAACCCATACGAAACCTTGTCCACTCTAGTTTGAACATTGACTGGGAAAGGGAGATTATTGATTGAGTAAATTAACTGTGAAAATCCCAGGCATTTTAAAACTAACGTGCGACCATGTATAGTTAGGCCTCGGCCCATCCAACCTTTAAGACTTCTTTGAATGTTAATAAGTCGATCCGTATAATTTTTTTGAATCATTATGTCTGTGTCATATGAATGATAGATACCCAAGATCCGTATAGTCTGAGGCTGCATTTTAAAGCCAAGTACGTCTGCAGTTTCGCGCCTCCACTTGCCAATACCAATTAAGGCTGTCTTCTGTATGTTTATGCGTAGACCAGACACCGCACTAAACAATTTCAACTTTTCTTTTGCAAATTTTAGGTCTTGAAAATCATGTAGAAGGAGGTACGTGTCATCAGCATACTGAGATAATCGGTAATTGCTGCCTAACATATTGAGTCCTGTGATTCTGTTATCATTTCGTATGGCATGAGCGAAGGTTTCAATCGCAATTATGTATAGATACGGACTCAATGGGTCCCCTTGACGAACACCCCGTCCTAGTTTAAAGGCCTTTGTGGTGAAACCATTATTGATAACCTTGCTTTCAATGTTTGTATACAATATATTTACCCATCTTCGAAAAGTGTGTCCAAATCCGAAGGCTTCCAAGGCTTTCTGCATGCATGACCACTCTAAGGAATCAAAGGCTTTTTCTGTGTCCAATGACAAAATCATTCCTGTGTCATCCTTGCTTTCATAATGTTCAATAAGATCTAAAATGACTCTGACAGCCTCTCCAATGTATCTATTTGGGATATAGCCGCATTGGTCTTCGTGGATTATGGAGACTAAAACCTTTTTCACTCTTTCGGCTAGGACTTTAGACAAGATTTTGGCATCAGAATTGAGCAACGTGATCGGTCGCCAGTTTTTCAAGTCAAGTGGGTCTTTCCCTTCCTTAGGAATCAATTTAATTATGCCTCTACGCTGACTGTTAGACAGGCAACCTGTTTCCCAGGCGTAATTGTATGCATTCAGCAGCGGGCCGCTAATTAGCGGCCAAAATTTCTGGTAAAATTCAGGAGGTAACCCATCGTCACCTGGAGATTTATTATGTTTCATGCTAGAGACCGCCTTTAAAAGTTCCGGTTCTTCAATTGGTCTCTCAAGTTCCTCTGATGCTCTGGCCGGCAGCACTTTTAGGTCTTTAAAGAATTCCTCAGCTCCTGCTAGATTTGCATTTGGATTCGAAGATTTGTACAAATGGGAGTAAAATTCTACCAAGCGTTCCTGAATTTGTTTTTGTCCAATAACTATTTCCTCATCACTATGAAGTTGAAAAATATTGCTTTGCACGAAATTTCTGCGTTCCAGTCGCAGAAAGTATTTGTTGCATTTCTCACCTAAATTTAACCACCGAGTCCTACATCGTATCATAGCTCCCTTTGCTTCCTCTTCGTATAATCTTCCCAGTTCTTGTTTCAAATTTTCATACGAATGAACGTTGTCATCCTGCATAGTTTCAGTGGAAAGTCTCTCTGACATTTGCTTAAACTTATCCTCTATTTTCCTTTTGTACTCCCTCCTTTGACGAGCCTTTTGCATACCAAAACTTCTACTTTCTTCTGCTATCTTGTGTTTTAAATAGTCCCACTTAGCAAGAGGATTCAAGTTATTTGTGGCTTTAAGTGTTTCTGTGATCACTTGCTCGATTCTTGATTGATACTGTGAGTCCTCTAAAGCCGATGTGTTAAGCTTGTATAGACCAGGACCAGCTTTGTAGTGATGTAGACCTTTCAATTCAAGTAGAACTGCATGGTGATCGGATTTTATAGCTGGCAGAATTGCACAGGTCTTAGTTACATTCAAAACTTCTTTAGATATAAGCCAATAGTCCAATCGAGATTTGATCCGTAGTGAAGGCTGTTCCCATGTGTATTGTCGTTTGTTCTTATGTAAAGAGCGCCAGGCGTCAACGATCTCGAATTCTGACATAATTTCTAGCATTTTTTTCCTACTAGCCTTGGAAAAGTCTCGTTTGTTCTGACCGCCTGACTTATCTTTAAGTCCGTCAACAGTTACGTTAAAGTCACCACCAATTATCCAAGCATAGGACGGGTCCAAATGATCTTCAATTAGTTCAGCGATTTTTTCCAAAAATTCAGTACGCTCATTATCATGATTGGGTGCATATACGTTTAGCAAGCATACCTTGGTTTGCTCCAAGATTCCTTTGAGCAACAAAAACCGCCCTTCTGTGTCAATTTTGCTTCCCTCTACTTTCATGTCCACGTTTTTCTTAAATAATATTGCGACTCCTTTGCTGTTGCTTTCTCCATGTGCGAAGTAAACTCTACCTTGTCCCCACTGATTTGCCCATACTTGTGCGTCCCTTTTAGTAGAATGCGTTTCTTGAAGAAAAAAGATGTTAGCTGGTTGTTCTCTAAGGTACATAAACTTTGCTTTACGGGTTAGTAAATTTTGCAATCCACGAACATTCCACGACAGAAATGAAACAGTCCCGATTTGCATATTTGAGAGCTGTCGGGACCCCAAGATGAGACTACTTGATTTGAGTATCAGATTTGCACTTGACCCCATAACATGTAGGCAATACGGCTTGATTATGTGAAATCTTAGCATATTCAAACTATGATGTGGATTTTGCATTGAGTCACGGAAATAAAAACTCAATCCGAATTTCGGTTTGTAAAGCTTAGTAGCATGCTTGTAAGATATGCTTTGGCCTAGCACATTACAACAAAACTCCAATTTTACGCAGACAGACAGGACATGCGCTTTCTCCTTCAAAGCAGCAGCAATATAACCTTCTGTACAAGTCTATACTATATGTCCTCATAATAATAATTATGTTTTCTGTATGCAGATAGTTATTTATCAGTGCTATCTCAAACTAAAGTTACTGTACAAGTAGCATATGTACTCATAGTAGTTGTGGTGTCTTCCAAATTCAGGCATACCCCTATGGATTGATTGTGTTTGTAACCGCAAACTGTCATGACACGAATGAGACGTGCCTGTGACAGTTGCGGTAACATTGTTAACCGTGATCTTGGGTGCTCAACACGGATAGTACGTGCTGAGAAGCCAAGACACTATAGAAACTCACTGGGGAAAGATAGCCCATATACGTACATATTATAGCTTAGCTATAAGCCAAAATATGAAGGAAAGCACTGCCAAGATCTAGCCCATTGAAGTGTATACGGCATACAGTACATAAAGCAGATATGTACACTTTTCAAAGATATTACTGTCAGTCAGTGCTGCGCTGCTTCAATCAGTACATATTATTAAATCTGTCTAGAAATTTTTGACATTTGTATGTTTCGGTTAGTTATTTGCTGAGCGTTTGGCCAAATCATCAGTACATAACGCCCAGAGGGCCATCAGTGTGTGGACAGAGTCCACCGCTCAAGGCGACAGTTTTTGTGCACCATTAAGGCACACTGAGATAACCGCTCAATAGCGGTGATGCGATTATTGATAGTGTTAGCATCAACGGTGCAGTACGCTCGAAGCGTGAAAGGTATGTGGACAGAGTCCACCGCTCAAGGCGAATTTTTCGTGAACCTTACGGCTCACTGGGATAACCGCTTAATAGCGGTGGTGTGATTAACGATAAATTTAACCTTCAATAAACCTACTAGACTCAATTCCCTTTTCACATAAATGCTTAGTACCTTACCTAATTATACAAACAGTTCTGTAAGCAATGTCATAACAGAAGGAAGCTGTGTAACAACCACAAATAGAAGTAACATTTTGCTATTATTGTCAGGTAGTTAAGTTGAATTGTATTCTGAGGAAGAGGATTCCAACTGTCTTTAAAGTACTTTCTGCATTTCTGCAGCAATGTTAGTTTAGTACCATTCCAAACATCACCTCATTTTCAGTTCCACGCCCTTGAGCCGTGTTGTACCGTGTTCATCACCGCGTTTTCGGGTAGCCTGGGGCGCAGAAGGGGGCAAAATCCAAATAACGTTCTCTTTTTCTTCCTTTTTAATTCATCCAAAAGCAGCTTCCAGACGCATTGCACAACCATTTTCAGCAGCAGAATCGAATTCGGGGGTCAAAATTGTCCAGTAAACGTCAATTGCTCATCCTGGGATCCCGAGCTGAGCAGATGGCTTTATTTTAAAGATAACATCGAAAACCAGCCGCTCGCCAGCTCATCCGGGCGCCGAATCCTATTTTTTATTCCCCCCTTCCCCCCCATTTCTCCTCCATTCCTTTAATTTACCATGTCCAACCTCCGGAATGCTATAGAGCTTCATACACCCAACTCCAAGTGATCATTATAGACAAAGTCAGCATGCTTTCGAACGCTATACTAGCGACGAGCAACAAAAGACTAACTAAATTTTTTCTGACTTTTACTCGATTCATTTTTTGTCTTATGTATCGCTGAAATTCTGCGTGTTCTCGGTTTTTGTGGGCGCGCTGCACGTTCTTAATTGAATGGCGACAAGTTTAGACTCGTTGTCCCGCTGCTTGAGCAGCCTAGGAGGGCAAGGGTGAGCCAGCTGACCAAAACCGGTTGTAAATCATTTGCGGCAAAGCTTCCTGCAATGAATACAGGCCTCTGCCGCCCTGCTTTCACACTTTTGTATTGGCTGCTGCGTGCGCTGCCCTTTAGTAAGATGGTATGGAATTTGACGTGCCGTCCGTCTTCTCCATCATCGAATTCACTGGCGCTTTTGTCTCTCTTTACCCATCAGTCTTTACAAGAAACCAGTTCAGGCAATGTTTCATCATTAGGCAAAGCATCCACCCTCAGTGCTTAGAAAAAAAGAAGTGCACTTGCACAGTTTCTATTTCTATCACCTTCGGCCACTACAATTTGGCGTTGCCGTGCGTATTGGGAGACAAGCCATTCCAAGCAAACGACTAGCGTGTCCGCCGCCATTTTGAGAGGCGTCGGCCATCTTTAATTACTTTTCTTGTTGTTGTCGAGCTGAGTAGCAAGTGTGCGGTCGTTCCGACTGTTCTGTCTATAAAGTGTGGATAAACGGCTAAATCCAGTAAGCGTTGTGCTGTAATTCTGGTACCGATAATTCAACCTGTCGACAGGCAGTTCGTAAGACTGTTCTTTATTATTATTCGCTCGCTCAACCATTAGTTATCGCTCGCTCCAGCTGGTAACCTCCCATAGTGGATGCCGCTGGGTTCTTCTTTCTTGCGGTTGGTAACTTCCCATAGCGGATACCACTGCATTATTCCTTCTTCATTATTGCCGTGTACTGGTATTCCGGCGTACCTATAACTAATTCGTTATTCTTTTAATCCAGTACCGTGCTAGCCACTGTGCTGTTGGCCCGGTACATCAACTTTACTTTCATCTCTGCCGTACAATTGTAGTTTAACCTACAATTGTCCGGCCTATCAACTTACCTCTGCCGTTATCTCCTACTGTGATCGCGCCGTCTATACGGCTATTCATCATTCCAAAACGGGCGCAGTGCAATTGGAGGTTCCGAACCGAGATGCCGAATCGCAACAAGAAAAGCAAGAGTGGTCAGTATCAGCCAAAAAGCAGCTTATCCTCTCAACAGACCACCGAACGAGCGCCAGAAATAGAAGACTCTCTGCTCTCTAAAGAAAATGCCGTTGATAAAGGAAAAAGAGGTAATCAGAAATTGCCCTCAAATCCTCTCAGCCGCAAAGGAAAGAGACAACAGAAGCAGTCTCAAAACCGGCCCTCTTCCGTGTCTACAGAGCAGCTTGCAGCCGGCGATGACTCATCACACCTTGACTTTTCTGATGATGACGCTATCACTACGGAAGAAACGTCAGAGGCACAACTAAAAATTATCGAAAGTAACGAGTTGGCCGATGCTTTCGGCCCATCTACGCGTGCGCAGCAGCGCCAATCGACTACTACCGAGAGTCTGTCGGCAGCCCAGCGACAGGCCGTTTTGACCGCCAATCAAGAAACAACGCTAGTGCACAGAGTGGCCGCTCATGTGAACAAAAATCTGGGCGCGGTCATTCAGCAACAAGTCCGATTGCAAGTGCACGAAGAATCTGACATGCTCCGAGAAGACATCACTCAGCAGACCGACAAATTAAGACAGGAGATGGAGGAAATTGGCCAGCAGAATGACCAATTGAGACACGAATTCGAACAGAGAGTCGGTCAAATGTCCGGCCAAATTTCGCAAGTTGCCGCCGGACAAAAACAACTGAAAAATGAGTTGAAAAACGAACTGTCAGCCGGACAGAAAGAATTGGAAGACCGAATATCGGCCGGACAGCAACAAATTCTGGCTGCTCTGTCGGCACAGAATCCGGCCATCTCTACAGAAAAGACCGATGGAACGTCCGATGAGGAAAACGAAATGAGACGCAACGGTTTTGAGTTGGTGTCTAAACACCGCTCGGTCTACAATCGAACCGTTCCAAAGCAGAAAAAGAAGCCAACTCCGGCCATCGAACCAACTACTTCTGAGTTGGAGCAGCAGTTGGCCGAATGTCATTCGAAGTGGGACAGACTGGTGGCTACTATAAGACAACTGACGGACAGAGTGAAATGGTACAATGAAAAATTGTACCAAGGCAAGTGTCAGGCTGCGGAGAAATTCGATTTTCCTCTGCCGCCACTAATTCAATCGAAAGTTCCACCAGTCGATGTGGCTCAGGCGCGTAAGGAGGTGATGGTCGACTGCGTTCGTTCCCTATCAGAGTGGCAGCTAGTTCTGACCACTGCTGCCACCTGGGCGTCCGAATTAGAAGAGGAAGTGCGAGACCGGAAACAACGTTACCACAAACAGAGTGGCGATTGCATGCAGGACCAGTCTGAGCCCACGGCAATGGACGAAACGCCCATTATGACCAGGGACGAGGACAAAGCAGAAATTGCCAAACATGCCGAACGGTTCAAGTACCAGATGCGACAAGTGGAAGAGTTGAGCGTTAAAGTGGCTAGAATTGGCGCCGACGTACACAAACGCAAGATGGAAATTGCTCAAATGATCGGCTTAGAAGAGTACTCAACAATGATCAAACCACTGCAGCTAGTTGAGCAGATTGCCAGAGAAAAGGCTGGTCTGCTGTCTCAACGGAATCGCTCGTTGTCTCAGTGGAAGAATGCTGTGCAAACAGCCGATGATTGGGTGAACGGATTGAACCGAAAACTGATAGAGTGTGAGCAAACCTACCAATATCAAAACCACTGGCTCAGTCCAGTCGCAGAGAAGAGAGTTCCGGTGGAACCGGAAGGGGCGCCAGAGCGCATTTTCCAGCAGGCACCCTCAGTCAACGAGTTCGTTCAGAACTGCTTTCCCAAAGTGTTCAACGGAGCACCGACTGGCAGCGTGAAGATTTTGCAGCGGCCGGACACTGCTCAGACAGTGACCGAGCATGCTGCCAATCCTACAGATGATGTGACCGTGATTTTGCAGCGGCCGGACACTGTTCAAACAGTGACCGAGCATGCTGCCAACCCTACAGATGATGTGACTGTGGTTCGCACCTCGGCTCAGATCGCTGCCGACCAAACGAAAAATCTGTCGGTACATTCAGAACAACTACGTCGCATGGCACAGAAGGCGAAAGAGTACGTGCAGAATCTGCCGGTGCGTCTTAGCGCCGCGGGGTTGCAAGCATTGCGAGATCGATGCTTGTCCCGCATTGACTACGTCCTGGATTTGGGTCAGATCGGACCAAACGACACGCTATACGACCTGCAAGAGCGTGTTGGATGGGAAGTGGCTCAGTACCAACGCAAAGCGGCGGAATCTGTTCACACTACTGCGGCCGAGTCTCGAAATCAAGTGTTTGACCCGGTACAGCACAGCAGCCAACAGACTGTACCATCTGGCAATCCGTTCTCGCCGTCGGTTCAGCCTACGGTTGAGCCGTCATTCAACATTCCGCAGACGACCAGCTTTCCCACAGCAACTCGGGATAACCCGCTTACTCCCGAGGCGGAAACCCAACAGTACCGTGACCTGCTGGTGCACATGGGGCAGCAATTGATGCAAACCATGCAGATGGTGGGCCAAGTGGTGCACACCATTTACCAACACAACGAGGTGCAGCGTAAGGACCCGGCCTATTTGCGTCACTTGCTAATGCCGACATTCAACGTGAAGACCGACAATGTGCACGAATTTTTCCTGAAGTTGGAAGACTTCTTTGCCACCTACCATGTGAATACGGACGAAGAAAAATTGACCATTCTACGGAACGCCGTCCCGACTGGCTTCGTTATGTTGCAGTCGGCGCCGGCCACGTGCCAAGTCAACTTTGAAGCCATGAAATTGCATCTGACTGAGCGCTGTAATGCGTTAGTCGATGAGTCAACGCAAAAGTACCAGCTAATGACAATGAAGCAAGAACATCGCTCAGTGACAGAATTCTGTGACGCACTCGAAAAGCAGGGTCAGCTGGTTTATCGGGGTCGATTCAATCCGCAAAACGATCAGTTCTTGGTTTTGACCCTGATTCATGGTTTGCGTCCAGACTTGCGAACCAAAGCGGAAGAGTATGACGTCATTAGTCGGGCAAACAATGACTTCTACCTAGCCCGAAAGATGTTGTTGAGGATGGAGCGTTTGAGTGATTCGGAGCGAAATAACCACAGTCATCTCGACAACTACGATTGTTTTAACGGTGCTGCTCGCGGTAACCGTGACCGCAAGCGCAATGAACAAAACGGCCATTACGTCAATGTGGCCAATTCAAGAGTGCAACCATCTTCACGAGATTACACCAAAGGTGGTGTGCTTCGCTGGCCGGCCGGCTTTCAACACTGGTCAGCAGAGAACTGGCAGGAGTGGGCCAAAAGAAATGAACCCAAACGTGAAAAGGCTCGGAGCACAGAGGATTATCTGCGCGCTAAACGCTTCTATGACAAAGTGCGCAGTCCTGCTGTTGTGCCAGCCAAACCCATCGATCGCACCACAGAATTTGATGACTGGTCAGACCAAGTGATGGATGAAGAATTGGCTACCGCTGATGTAGTCAATGTGCTAGCGCAAGTCAATAACGTTGTCTGCGACACTCAAGATGTTTCGGTGATGGCCAATAATTCAATCACGACTGTCATCAGTCGTGTTGCTGAATCGTCTACATTACAACATCCAAAAACGCCAGCTAAGAAGGGGGCCTGGTCTGGCAACCCTCTGCCTCCATTCCTAAAAGAAGACCAATGTCAGTGGCCAAGTAAACAAGAGCATACAGAAAGACCTACCAAAGAAAAATCAGCTCAGTGGATGCAGGCCGACCATAAGTTTGTGGCTGTCGGAGATTCGTTGTGGGGCATACCCACCGCACTGCGCCGCCGACTATTGTGTGACCACCACAGCTCGGCCGAATCCAGTCAATTCCGCTACAACAAATCGATGTACTGGCCAGACATGTCACAGGACTTGATGACGCAAATCACCACCTGCCGTCAATGTGCCGCTCGCAGCGGCCAAGGGTAACTTTAAATTGCCGCCGACTATGCCCTGTATCTGAATTGCCGCCAATTATGCCTTGTACGTATATAGTGAAGTAATTGCTATGTGCTCTTTTGTTGTACTAGTTTGTTTGCTTGATGTATTCGATTCAGTAGTGCGCATAAGTGCATTGGTTTTCGTCATTTACTGACCTCTAACATATGTCTTATCTGTTCGATTCTTTCTTGTCTGTTATGCAACCATGTATTTCTTTACTTAGACTGGACTGTTCAATAGCTCTTCAGGACCACCAACCACAGCACCAATCCAACTACAGGACACCCCTGCTCGCGGGAGCTCGCAGCCAAGAAGGGGGCACTGCACAGTTTCTATTTCTATCACCTTCGGCCACTACAATTTGGCGTTGCCGTGCGTATTGGGAGACAAGCCATTCCAAGCAAACGACTAGCGTGTCCGCCGCCATTTTGAGAGGCGTCGGCCATCTTTAATTACTTTTCTTGTTGTTGTCGAGCTGAGTAGCAAGTGTGCGGTCGTTCCGACTGTTCTGTCTATAAAGTGTGGATAAACGGCTAAATCCAGTAAGCGTTGTGCTGTAATTCTGGTACCGATAATTCAACCTGTCGACAGGCAGTTCGTAAGACTGTTCTTTATTATTATTCGCTCGCTCAACCATTAGTTATCGCTCGCTCCAGCTGGTAACCTCCCATAGTGGATGCCGCTGGGTTCTTCTTTCTTGCGGTTGGTAACTTCCCATAGCGGATACCACTGCATTATTCCTTCTTCATTATTGCCGTGTACTGGTATTCCGGCGTACCTATAACCAGGGTTGTATAATTAACAGTTAAAAATTCAGACCTGTTATTAACAGTGTTAATAACGTTAATAACAGTGTTATTAACATAAAAACCTGTTAAAAATTCAAAAACGCCTGAATTTGCTCCAGAAGCATGGCAAAAGCCTAGTAAACACTATTTCATGGCCATAAGCTAATCATTTAAAAGGGTATTGCAGTTTTATATAGAAACATAACAGTGCAACAGCATTATGAAAACAGTGAATAATTCACTGGTCTGTAACCGACTGAAAAGACCAGATTCCGAATCACTCATGGCTACTTTCATCCACCGAATCCGAATGCTCAAGCAGATGACGCAACAACCGACTTAGGTTGGGTGCCTTTCTGTCAGAACAGTACTTGCAGGCAGATTGCGGCAGTTACTCTGTTGTTCACTTTAACGCTGGTCAAATGCTGCCACACAACGTTGTTTCTGGGTCGACCAGACAATTGTCGGGTCTGGGTCGACCAGACGCAGGAATTGGCTCACAAGACTTATGGCCTTTGCTGGCAGAACCGACAAAATATAAAAGAGTATAGAACACACATTAAAGAGGACAGACAAGTATTATTTGCAATTGCCTAAAATAGTAACTAGCATAAAAGTGGTCTTAAATTTTGAATAAAACACTTTCCATTTTTTTGGTCTGAAGCATGTTTAAAATACTAGGCCTCCACTGGCAAGAACGTCACAAATAACTACGCAGAAAGAAGGGTAAAGGTAAGTTTGGTCACCCGAAAATAAAGTGACCGCACTTGTCGTAGGCCTGCCTAGCGCTTACCTAAGCCTAAGCCAGAACCTAAGCCTAAGCCAGAACCTAAGCCTAAGTCCTAGCCTGAGCCTAAGCCTAATCCGAAAGCAGTGGTTGAATTTCGGGTGACCAAACTAACCTTTACCGACTGAAAATACGCAACCTTTTTATAGTGGTGGATGCAAAAAAGATAGCCACTGCGAAGTCAATGTCACTTCACGTAACGTTATTATAATAATTTAGGCCTACTTCCAAAAATAGGAAAACGTAAACACAAAGTCTGCTGGTCTTCGTTGCAGTGTTACTTGACGCGACGGTCTGACAAAGTTCACATGTGTTTACTATAATTACATTACATTACTACATTGTAAGTTTGTAGTCAGACTGTTGAAGGTCTCAATAACTAGCTAGAAGTACGGTAAATAATCATTCTATGAAGCGCTGGATGCATCCCGAGTTGCGGGAACCTTAAAATAATTTTTTACACTAATTCGAATTATTTACAAGCCTCATGTTAATAACGTGTTATTAACGTGTTAATAACACGTGTTAATAACGTGTTTTTAACAGCTACCCAACCCTGCCTATAACTAATTCGTTATTCTTTTAATCCAGTACCGTGCTAGCCACTGTGCTGTTGGCCCGGTACATCAACTTTACTTTCATCTCTGCCGTACAATTGTAGTTTAACCTACAATTGTCCGGCCTATCAACTTACCTCTGCCGTTATCTCCTACTGTGATCGCGCCGTCTATACGGCTATTCATCATTCCAAAACGGGCGCAGTGCACACTCAACTTTTGATTGGAGAAACCATCCGCCAGCCAGTCAGTGCTTCAGTTGGCCTAAACAAAAGTTTGATGCACTCGTTTGTTATAAACATTGAGCGGCGTCCGCGTAGCATACTCAAAAGTTGGGTGCCCATCCATCAATTGGACGCTCACTATCCAGCGGCCCCTGCCTACCTAGCCGGCCCGACTGTCTTTGTGTAAAGCACTATGTTTTGCAGGACCTTGCAAAGCCACAAATCACCAAATCACACAGCCCTCACACGCAGCAGACCGACAGGTGCTTTTGGCCAAGATCGTCCAGCTGGAAAGAGAGAAGAGGAGGTTGAACCGTTCAAGTTTGTTGGCTTAGACAAGAAAGCTGACAGATTTGTGCAAAGCATGTTCAACCAAGCCGAAACCATTTTCCACAAATTCAACGCCATTTATCTCAAATATCGCCAATACGACGACCTGTTCGGCCAATACGACGACTACTTTCAAAAGCTACCACCTGTAACCATACATGGGCCGCGGGGGGGGTCCGGGAGGTTTGCCGACCCCCAACTTGGGCTCGACCCCCCCCCAACGACCCCACCCACCCACCTGAAGCCGACTTTGTTCCTGACCCCACCCACCAAACTCGCCGCGACCCCCCAAACCGGCAGGCCCACCCCCAAATTTTCGGATTTTGACTACCCCCAACCCATTTTTCCATTTTGTTGTTGTAACTTTTTGTCCTTCGGTATGTATATCCCATGTATATCTGTAGCTCAGTTACTTGTTACTAGATGGTGTCTGATAATGTAAACTTGTTATAGGTCACCGCTTTTGGGCAGGCGGCTGCCAATTTGGCCATGGCCGTGATATCACCTCATTCACTCAATCTGCCTGTTACCGGAAAGGCAAGGTCCGCCCAACCAAACTGCCCCAACGCCCGGCAAGGTCCGCCCCACCGGTCAGTGTTTACAAGAAAACAGAGCACCCTCACTTTGATTAGACGAACCGCCGCCGTTCAGTGCTTAGAAGAAAGCAGTGGATCCAACTTTTGATTAGGCAAAGCGGTCACCCGTCAGTCTTTAGCAGAAAGCAGTTCAGTCAGACAACTTTTGATTACGCAACCCGGCCACCCGTCAGTGCTCAGAAAAAGACCAGTGCACCCAACTTTTGATTAGAGAAACCATCCGCCGGTCAGTGCTAGAGTTTGCCTAAACAAAAGTTCGATGCACTCGTTTGCTAAACATTGAGCCGCGGCGGCTTGCCTACTCAAAGTCGGGTACCTATCCATTGATTGGACGCTCACTATCCAGCGGTCCCTGCCTACCTAGCCGCCACTATTGTTAGCACCAGTTGTGTAGTGATAAGGTTGATGACAATCTACAGTTGTTGATTTTTCATATGTCATTCATTTTATTTTCATTTCTTTCATTTAGATACAACGCCACCATATCAGACTCCAATCGCACAAATCCGATCCTCCTACGTCTCCACCGCCAAATCTTCTACAGCCAAAGCTGTCCAAACAACACACAACGCCACAATCTCCTACTGCCGGTGTCTCATCATCATCCGTAAAACAAATTGTCTCATCTCTAGAACTGCCGTACTCAAACAAAATGTCAGACAAATCTGTCTCAAAGATTATCTATCAATTGGTCACGATTGATTGGTCGCCACTTGTAGGACTCTAACTGTACTTGTTTTACCTTTTTCAGCATTAACTGTTCAGAAGAAACGCTTATGGATACTCGGATTGCCTTTGCTACTGAAGCATTCAAAGCCCAAACATCAAGAGCCATGTCTGCACTATCCCATCGGTGTAATATCTCCCTTCTACGTACAAACTATTGCGAACCATATTTAGCCATTCGCATAAAAAACTACTCGATCATTGTAATATTAACGTAGCTTTATATGTCCTTGTTTTACTAATTTCGTCAACTTATTATGTATTATCTGAACTTGATACTTGTATCAGTCACTACCTGCGTTTACAGGCGCAACTGACTCCGTCATACTTATCCGTCTCCTCAACCCGATTACCGACTCACCATTTACAAGCGATTTTCGACAGAAACCACTACAACCAAAGCCGTCCGACCACAATACAACACAAACTCCCGGTCCAACAACACTATACTAACAGAGACGACAGTGATGATATAACGATTATTAGTATTATCATTATTATTGTTTCTTATTATTTCTAGTAAAAAAGTATACCGGCTAGCATTGCTATATTCGTGTAAACCGCCCACAAACAACTAAACCAAATGACAACAAATCAAATTCCCGCCTTGCCTGAATCAATACCATTACCGTTTACCGTACTTTGTATAACCATTACGATTACGCAATATGACGTAAAAATGCAACAGTAAAACCGAAAACGCGCATAATAAGGAGACCGCTGGCGCGGCAACCTCGACCGGTTGCCGCTGCCGCGGCACCCTCGATTACCTTCCGTGCCTGTTTGCGTTGGAATATGCAACTCAAATTTGGGCAAAACATATCTTTGACACTTATGAATAAACGCTGAAAATTTGAAGGAATTCCACTGACATATAAATGAAAACGAATTATATGAAGTTAACTCGAATAAGCTTTTGTACCATATTTATTGACTACACACGTTAAGCCTGAGCAGGATTCACCTTATATTGATTAGCAGAGACGCAAAACTACTAAAGGATTGTAAAGAAGCAAAATAAAAACCATTGGCTTTGGGCTGCTCAGGATCCCCAATACATTCGTATTCGATACCCCCTAATTTTAACGACCTCATCTACTTTAACCCAATTTCCGGGATCTTTTACGAACCTAGGACGCCAAATCTGAGTGATTTTAGTAAGAGCAACACCTAAACTAAAATTTAAGCGGGCGCACCTTTTTTATTTGTTCTTTGTTTTAGAGCAAACTTTCGTTTTCCGTTTCGAAAAAATACCGATTCTGCCTATGCTTAACCATGTAAAATTTCAATCTGATTTCCGGGATCTTTGGCTGCATCGATGGCGAAAAAAATGGCTCAAACGAAAGATGATCAATGCCTCTTTAATACCGTCGGGCGCACCTTTTGAGATCATAAACTTTTTTTACAGTGACGCTGTTTTTCCGCTTATTTTAGCCAAAAACAACCGCATCTTAGCGTATACCAAGGCGATTTGGATGAATATGTTAAAATAATCAAAACAAATAACCATCAAAAAAGAACGCGCTTTTCTAGCCGCATTTTTTAAAAAAAGATGATTTTGATCCCCGCGCCACCAATGTGGTGAAAACGCGCGAAGAAAATTAGACACGCAGCGCGGCGCAAAATTGGCCGCCGTTGCCGGTCCCTAGTTTACGTAAATTTCTTGATTTAGGACGAAATTCCGAAATTTTTTGTGCAGTAGTTGGAGATATTAAATTTGCCGAAAATTGACTGGATGGATGTTGTATTCTGCCTCCGGAAGCGAGAACTCTAAGGAATTTCAGTTTTTAGAATACATTGTAAGTCAAGGACTCGAACAGCTTGTGAAATCCCCCACTAGGCATCAACCTGATAACATTTTGGATTTAATTTTTTTAAACGAGCCGGATAGATTGATTGATATTTCTGTAGAAGAACCCTTTTCAACCAACGATCACAACACGGTTTTAGCCCAAGTAAATTTGCCAATCTACAATGTATAATTGCTCTCGGAGCGTCTACTATCGAAATTTTTTTTAAAGCAGATTACACAAAAATTGCC
The DNA here is from genome assembly GCA_030248155.1 of Sabatieria punctata. NCBI lineage: Eukaryota > Metazoa > Nematoda > Chromadorea > Araeolaimida > Comesomatidae > Sabatieria > Sabatieria punctata. The sequence goes on along the minus strand of JASANB010005073.1, from coordinate 43,919 downwards.
ACTTTTTGACTCTGTAAATTGGGTTGCTGTATTTGCGTCCTGCTGTTCGGTTAACGAAAAATGGAATTGTTTAAACAACTATGTGATACAGCTATTGAGAAGTTTGTGCCATTGTGTAAGAAAGGCAAAGCCAAGTCTTCCTTTTCCTCAAAAGAGATACGTTCACTCGATAGGAAACGTAAGGCTGCCTACCATAGGTACTGTAAAACGAAAAATGTGGATGACATAAATATGGCAAAAAATTTAGCCAGACAGTTGCGTTGTAAGCGTCGACAGCTACAAAAATACCAGAAGGATCTAGTGCTAGAATCGGGACAAGACAAAAAGTTTTGGCAATATGTCAACTCAAAGATGAAAACCTCAAATCGAATCCCAATTTTAAAATCCGATACAGGTCAACTGGTTTCCCATTGTCATACAAAATGTAACTTATTTAACGAATATTTTGCTTCAGTTTTTCAAGAAGATAACGAAATTGAATATGCGTTCTTAGAACGCACTAGAAACCGCTTGGGGGACGTACAGTTTGCTCCTCAAAATGTGTTTGCTTATTTGACCGAATTGGCCAATAAGCATTCACCAGGGCCAGATGGAATGGGGCAAATATTTCTGAAATAACTAGCACTTCAGCTTGCATTTCCGCTTTCCATAATTTTCGAATCCTCCTTCATTGAAGGTGAACTTCCAAGTGATTTGAAGCTTGCCTTTGTGACTCCCATCTTTAAAAAAGGGGCTTTATCTCCTCCAGGTCCTTGACCTTTCGGAGATAATTAAAATTCTCTTCTGTTGCCCTGAGAAGAGTAAACAGAAAAGAGAAAGTGTTGAATTTATTTGTAAAATGAGGAATATGGTCTGCATATCAGAAACATTAGTATGGTCTGCATATCAGAAACATTAGGTCTGCATATCAGAAACATTAGAGGGAATATGGTCTGCATATCAGAAACATTAGGGAATATGGTCTGCATATCAGAAACATTAGAGTAAGAAAAGTCAGTGGCCAATGAGGCAAAGGCAGTCCACCATGGTGAGCAGTGAAAGCGGTCCAGCGCTGCAAAGGACCATGTGCTTTGAATAGGCGATGACTGACCATATGTCAAACTGATGCGCCGGAAAGCCAGAGTCAGTCAAGAATGCAGAACGGGTTGAGTGCAGAACAGGTGAGCCTAAAAAACAACAGCGGCAGCAGAAACCGTATCAAGGGACAACTGTCACTCAAAGCTTGACCCACTTGCACATGGGACAGGGTTAAGGATTTCTGTAGAAAAGCGAAAAAGGCCTGGAAAGGTAGATGTAAACAGAAGGAAACAGGCGACCATAAAAGGGAGAAACACAGAACAAGAGGGGAAAAAAAAGCCACATAGAGACGACAAAAAGTGCATAAAACAATATAATAGTAGAACAGAAGATTAAACAAAATACAGAAAAACGACGAGAAGACAGAAAACGCAATGATTGGGGAAAATAAAATAAGTCAGTAAAGAAAAAGAGAGACCACATAAGGAAGGTCCTGCAACAGGCATAGAGTAAAGTCAGGTGAACGGAAGCAAGCAAGCAAAGGTTTGTGAGACCACACCAGGAGCTATCACACACAAGTGAACAATAATACAACTGAACGCTGTAATCAACAGCAACCAGTAACCAACCGTTTGACGCAATGGTGACTGCAAGACAAGAAACACCATTGGACTCAACAAGATCGAAAAACAACACACAACACACCACTGGAGGTTTTGCCTTGCCTTGGGGACGACTTATTGAGCATTTCCGCTAGGGTCGGACCTGGCTACCAGTTCCACAGACATGAATGAGGTAGAGTCGTTTCCTTCCAGTGCGTCCTATCTTCTGCCTGGCTGCTGAGAATACTCTGCCAAAAATGGGCCCAATTGCGGCCCCATACTCAATCTTCAGAAAAGCAAACTCTCTCGGGATTTGCATGAGCCAAGGCTTCATTGAGGCATTGGTAACACACATCCAGTCTGGGGATCGAGTGTTCAATATCAGGGAGGAGATAGATTAGACAGCTGTGTGCCATGTGATACAGATGGCCAAGCCATTAGCCACACTTTGTATCAGCTCTGAAATAGCGGCTAATTGCTGCATTGAGTCCTAATAGGATCTATGGCGCAGGCGTTGAAAGAGTGTGACATTCAGCACTGCATGAAGACAATTCAGGTGAAAGGCTTCCAACTTCCTCAGGTTGACGTCTAGGATAGTCCAAGTTTCTGTGATGTAAAACAAAATAGGAATCAACACTACATTATATTCTCTCATTGCAGCCTTTATCAAAACATGTCGTGTCTGACCAGAATGTTTGCGTTGAAAGCTGAAAGCTGAAAGGTCGGCAGTTTCTTTCCCAGATGGGACATGATCTCGATCTCGCTGGCGAACACAGAAACATCGCTGGTCACACACACGGCTCACGTCCTTATAGTCAAACAATGACACATGCTCAATCGGTGAGCTATTGATTTTCAGCTGTGGATCATCTGTAAGTGACAGGCATTTGGGCTTTTCCACATTTACTCTAGACATTCTCAAGCGGACTGCCATTGATTTGCAGCTGTGGATCATCTGTGAGTGACAGACATCTGGGCTTTTCCATATTTACTCTAGACATTCGCAATCGGAATGCCATTGATTTGCAGCTGTGGATCATCTGTGAGCAAAAGACATTGGGTATTTTCCACATTGGCTCTGCGTCACAGCCTTTCAGCGGCCAGGTCTGACTTGAATTTGGATGGTCTGGGTCAACAGTGACCACAAAACAACACACAATTGGACTCAAAGGTGACCGCAAAACAACACGCCCTGCTGAACTCAATGGTGACCGCAAAACAACACACACCATTTGCCTCAACGGTGACTGCAAAAACAACACACACCATTCGCCTCAATGGTGACTGCAAAACAAAACACACCATTCGCCTCAAAGGTGACTGCAAAACAAAACACACCGTTCGCCTCAACGGTGACTGCAAAACAACACACACCGACGCCTCAACGGTGACTGCAAAACAACACACACCGTTCGCCTCAACTGTGACTGCAAAACAACACACACCGTTCGCCTCAACTGTGACTGCAAAACAACACACACCGTTCGCCTCAACTGTGACTGCAAAACAACACACACCGTTCGCCTCAACTGTGACTGCAAAACAACACACACCGTTCGCCTCAACTGTGACTGCAAAACAACACACACCGTTCGCCTCAACTGTGACTGCAAAACAACACACACCGTTCGCCTCAACGGTGACTGCAAAACAACACACACCATTCGCCTCAACGGTGACTGCAAAACAACACACACCGTTCGCCTCAACGGTGACTGCAAAACAACACACACAGTTCGCCTCAACGGTGACCGCAAAGCAAGATGAGAAGCATGAACGAAAGTTGGCAAAGCAAGAACCATGGTACAAAAGCAAAAAACAGCCACAAAAGGCAACAACAGCCACAAAAGCAAAAACATTTACAAAAGCAAAACGCTGAAACAGTAAGCGAATGGACCAAAGAAAAAACGGAGCACAGCAAGGAACAGTAACAACGTAAAAGTAAAGGGAATAAGTCCATATGAAAATAAGAAAATGAGAAAGAGAGCAGGATGTATATGGGTGTGCCGTGATGGGCCCGCAGTAGGGCCTAATGCAGGGGCTACGACAACGGCCGCGCCCGGACAATCCATTCGTCCGTCCAAGAGGAAGAGGGTGGGAGGGCGGGCACAAGAAGTTAGAAGTAGCAATGGCAGAAAAGGAATTGAGAACGAGCCTACGCTCGTGGCTAATAGCAGACCAGAGTGGCGAAGCTGAGAACGAAAGGTGTAAAGCGGCCAAGAGAGACACGTACGCCCTCTATGGGGCTAAGCCGGAAACAGACTAAAGGCTGAATAAGGCAACCGAAGAGAATTTACAATTATCTCCTCCAGGTCCTTGACCTTTCGGAGATAATTAAAATTCTCTTCTGTTGCCCTGAGAAGAGTAAACAGAAAAGAGAGTGTTGAATTTATTTGTAAAATGAGGAATATGGTCTGCATATCAGAAACATTAGAGAATACTAAAGGGCAGAAGAACAGGTTGCAGAAGCATCTAGCAGGAATAAAAGCTGAGAAGGGTTGGAATGATGTGTAGATGCAGAAGAAATGGCTGAGAGGAAAAGGACTTGCATGACGAATCAGTCAGGTGCTCCATGTGGGAGAAAAAATAAAGAGGTAGAAGTCTATTAGGTGCAAACCAATAACGGAAAGGAAAAATTCATGAATACGGAAATTGCAGGCAAGACAGACAGGAAGCGAGAGAGTGTTTGAGAGAACTGTAGAGAGGAAGTTAAGCTGAAATATATGTAATTCGGAATGTAGAAAACAATCATGTTACAGACAAATGAATCAAGAACGAAAAATCAGAAAAATAATTGCAACGTGGTGCGGTACGAAGATGATTAAATGGACATGAGATTTGAAAAACGTCCAAAGAAGCGGACAGAAACAAAAAAAAATATATTTATATATATAGGAAACAATCATGTTGCAAACAAACGAAGCAAAAACAAAAAACACAACAATGACAGTACCATAATTCGTTACAAAGGCGATAAAATGGATATGAAATATGAAAAAACACCAAGGAATCAGGCAGAAACACAAAAAAAAACAGAATATCGAAAACGACCATGTGAGATGTGACACACAAACTAATCACAAATGAAAAAGACAACAAGGAGTGGAACATAATTCAAAATGATGGCGACAAAATGGACATGAGATAGGAAAGAACACTAACTAAACAGACAGAAACACAAAATAAAAACAGAAGATAGAAAACCATCATGTTACAGAGAATGTTAACAAGAACGAAAACAAGGAGTGGAACATAATTCGCTACGAAGGCGATAAAATGGACTTAAGAGATGAAAAACACCAAATGCGCAGACAGAAACACAAAAAAAAACTGAATAGAGAGAACGATCATGATGCAGAGAAAAATAAAGAAGGAAAAATAACCCAACAAGGGCTGTAACATAATTTAGTATGAAAGCGACAAAATGGACATGAAAAGTGAAAACACAAAATAGGCAGAAACAAACTCAGAACGAAAAATAATATACCATAGAACACGGTAACGCACAGGGGAATAAATTCGCAGGAACCAAAATAGAAGTAACAAAGGCTAAGCGCCAACCTTGGCGCCAACCAAGAAAAAGCTAGCCTGGACAGTAGAGCGGAAGGCCAAAGCACAACGCACCGGAATGAATCATCCGCATAACTGAGTCAGCCCGGAGGAGTATGTATTGAAAAAATACATACAATGGAGTGAGAATAAAAAATGCATACGACAACTAACCTTTACACATTGGAACAAGGTCTGCTGAGATAATGACAGCCGTAGATCAGTGAGTGCCGTCATCGGCGCTCGACAATCGCAAGGCAAGCAGTAGTTTGGTGAGACAATCACGGGTAGCAGGACCAAAGCAGCGATGCTTGATTGTGCAGTAGTTACGACTGTTCGGGTTCGGCCAATGAACCACTTGGATGTTGTAATGCATGAGTATGTAAGTTCATGCACCAAAGCACAATCCGTCAGGAGAGTTGCCGGCAACGAGTAGTCGTTCGTTTTTCTTTGCTTCTTGGCGATGGCGAGCATCGGGCGAGGCTTGAGCCTTTCTTCCAGAGTCCATCACACAAGAAGTTAGAAGTAGCAATGGCAGAAAAGGAATTGAGAACGAGCCTACGCTCGTGGCTAATAGCAGACCAGAGTGGCGAAGCTGAGAACGAAAGGTGTAAAGCGGCCAAGAGAGACACGTACGCCCTCTATGGGGCTAAGCCGGAAACAGACTAAAGGCTGAATAAGGCAACCGAAGAGAATTTACAATTATCTTCTGTCAAAAATTATCGGCCAATAAGTTTGACCTCTGTTTGCTGTAAAGTTATGGAAAAAATGGTAAAACACAGAATTCTACGTTTTCTGCTGATTGAGGGATTGGTCTCAAAACATCAGCATGGTTTTTTGTCGCGACGCTCTACTGTTACTCAACTTTTGGAATGCATTAATGATTGGACTAAGCACCTTGATAAGGGTGACTTTGTAGAAGTTTTTTATATGGACATTGCCAAAACTTTTGACTCTTGTTCTCATCAGATCATGCTAGCTAAGCTTGGTGCGTATGGCTTTTGTGGGAACCTGTTGAATTGGATACATGCTTTTCTTTCAAACAGGAAGCAATGCGTAGTTATCGATGGCACTCGCTCCTCCCTCGGTGGCAGAGGTTAAATCCGGGGTTCCCAGGGGTCTTGTCTCGGACCAATTCTCTTTTTACTTTACATGAATGACCTCCCGCTCTTATTTCAAGACAGCACGGTGAACATTGAGAGCCAGTCTCTGACGTGATCGACCCTTGTGCCTTATCCCTATTTAAGAGTCGTTCTCTGGCCGCATCGAGTTTCAGTATTCAGACCCAAAATTGAAACTTTGAGCTAGAGAGCTGTACTAACACATACTTATGAGTTATCTTTCAGCTGCAAAGGATTAGTGGATCTGACGCTCCTATCCTGAGATATACATAGCCTTCCGAAAATCAGTTTTATTTCAAAATGCACTAATTTCATCTTTTAGAGTAGTAATTTGATTTTAAATCGACAAAAAGCAATAATATAAGTTGCCTGAAAATGGTACCCGGTATTTCTTGTGAAAAGCAGCTATAAAGTTATGCCATGGAAATGCTTGTAGGGGCTTCTATTAATGTAAATCGAAAGCATTTGAAGCGAATTTAACCAGTTATTGTGCCTATTTTCTGTAAAAACGTGCTTGAGTTTTTCCGCAATTTAGTCTTTTTCGAGCCCCTCGGTAATTGATAGCTTAACTATGGGACCAAAATTTCAAAGTCTAATTTCTCGCTTCATACTTGGAATTCGGACCTAAAAATTTGGGGTTTTAGAGTACTTTTAGACTGCTTTAAGAAACTTTTGTCAAATTTTCGTTTTCAGAAAAAAATTTTTTCGCCCCCTTTGCGCCCCCTAGCTCGTCTGGAACCCCCAACCCCGTTTTTTTATTTCAGAAAAATGTTGCGCTATCAATTACCGAGGGGCTCGAAAAAGACTAAATTGCGGAAAAACTCAAGCACGTTTTTACAGAAAATAGGCACAATAACTGGCAAAATTCGCTTCAAATGCTTTCAATTTACATTAATAAAAGCCCCTACAAGCATTTCCATGGCATAACCTTATTTTGCGAATCTCACTGTCCGACAGGATAGAAGCACCGAAGTTCGACGGGGGAATGCTTGAACCGATAGGTTATGCTGTCGGCTGAACTTCAGCCGATAGGGTTTCACCCGACATCTGCGCGCTTCCACCGACAGGTGTATTTAATTTTTATCATGTCGGGTTGGCCATTTCCGATAGGATGGACTACTACGCCATATGGCGTAGGTATGTTGCAAGAGGTTATAGCTGCTTTTCACAAAAAATACCGGGTACCATTTTCAGGCAACTTATATTATTGCATTTTGTCGTTTTAAAATCAAATTACTACTCAAATTTTAAAAGATGAAATTAGTGCATTTTGAAATAAAACTGACGCTATTTTGTTGAATCTGCAATAAAAAGCGATTGTTAAATTTTTTTCTGTCATCTCGGAAAACAACTTTTGGAAAAAAACTGGAAAAGAACTCGAAAAACCTGCTTGAGGTTTTTCTGGAAAACAAAACAGCCCGGGTTCTGAGGACTAAAAATCGGGTAAAAATCCTGTCAGAAGTGCAAAAATGCTCTTTAAACCCTATTTATTGTTATAAAACGTCCAGAAAAGAAAGAAAAAAAGAAAAAAAGAAGCTGGCCTTGAACTGGCTCAGTAGATCTCTCGGCACCTGTCAATGTCAGCCAAGTGAGTAGCCCGTAAATCACTAATCAGTGAGCTACCAGTCGAAAGCATAAAGAGATGCGACCCTATTCAGTTCAGTATTATTAAAATAGGAACAGCACATGACAACAAACAGAGGATCACAACGACTGGTTGTTCTTCAGGTGTCGGTGAGAAGTGGCAGCTGAAGCCGTAGTCAGCGCATTCGTTGCAGCTGTACCGGTTGCCGTTCCTCGAGCGGTCATCTTAGATGCGGCGCTGTTGGCAGTTTCGGCTTTTTTTCCTTTTTTGCCATCTTCAGGTTCAGGACGCCGTTTCTGTTTGCGGAAGCACATAATCAGTGTGACCAGCGCGACGACGATAGCCGTGAAGAGTAGGATTGCTAGCAACAGCCACAACGGCCACAGCTTCGTTCCGTGACAACTGGCGTTCGGCTGAATGCAAGTGACGTTGCTGGTTGGTTGTGTCTCACTCGCTGTGGTAGTCGGTTCCACGGTACTACTGGCGCTGCTGCTAGTGGTCGTATTCTCATTCTGGATCTGGACGGCCGTTGAAGCGGTTGAAGCCAGTGACGTGCTTGTTGTAGTAGTAGATTCCGGAGACATAAACCAGACGGTAAGATTGCCATTACATCGTTCGTGAAAGTTGCAGCAGCAAAGAATATACGGTGGATAGATGGGAAAAAGCGCACATGCATTTTCTATTCGTGTTCTAGAAAAATCATCATTGCAGTATTTGTCTTTCTCGTCACAATCTCTTATCCCATTCTCTTTTGTTGACCTGGAGAAGCATGATCGACAAGAATGAGCAGTCTTGCAACCGATCACTTCAATACCCCTCCGCCGAATTGTCCAGCACCTGCGCATCACGGCAGTGCTGTTGATACGGAGCTTGTTGCAGTTGTCATTGCTGGCACAGCAGCAGGTTAGTTTAGTGCCGAATGAATCACCGTGACACCAATTGTTGAATCGGTCGCACAGTTTTCCTGCGTGACATCCAGTGTGTAAGAGTACATAGTCGCGTTGATTGACTGCGTTTCTGACGAACATGCTGATACAGTAAAAGTTGTTCTTTGGGCAGGCCACCACTGTGCCGGCTTCGTTAGCGTAGCATGTCTTGACTGTGGGTCTCAAATGCTCATCGTTGCAGTTGTCTCTGTTATTGCAGCAGCAGGTGATCCTCAAGCGCTCGGGTTGATACTTACATTGGTTGTCGCCTGGAATGCAAAAACGGTCTATGGTACGCATTGAAAATTTTGTCAACCCAGACAACTGTTAGCCTTTTTAGCAGCCGGTTTTTCTAAGCATCCACTCTTCCCGGACAAATGTCAACTTCTTGTCTCTGATATGGTTAGAATTTTATATTTTAGTGTAATTTGATTTGACGTAAAAAGACATTTTGTGACTTTCCCGGCCATTTTTGTGAGAGTGAATTTGTGGTAGATTTTTATTTTCGATTTGTTGTGTGCAATCGAAAGCGAACAGATAGCGCTACATTTTCATGAAATAAAATTTGGGAAACACGACTGTGGGGGGTCAAATCGGGCCCAGAAGGGTACGAACAATTTTTGTCGCGAATCCGTTTGCGTAGGGTATCGTTTGAAAGAGAACGCTTATCTGATTCTAAATATACAATCCGAGAGTTTCTAGGTTTATTTGTTCCCAGGTTATAAGCCAAAAGTTGAGATTGGGTCGAAAAATTGACTCTCACAAAAATGGTCGGGAAGGTCACAAAATGTCTTTCTAGGTCAAATTATACTAAAATATAAAATGTTAACCAAACCGGCGACAAAAAGTTGAGATTGGTCCGGAGGTTAAGGAGCAAAAGTCAATTCCTAGAAAAACCGGCTCTTAAAGCGCGAAAATGTCGATTCTCCAAAAATCCGAAGATTCGGAAAGAAGTGGCAAATAGATAATTTCGAAAGCCCTAGCTAGTGTCACCGATATAGCTGCACATGCTATCCGTCTTGTTCAAACAGCCAGCCTCGTTAAACATGGTCAGTCTTGTTGTGGTCCATGGGTTCCAATCGATAAAGCAGTAGAACTTAGCAAGACACGGCACAGTTGACTTGAAATTGTCGGCCAAACACTTTCTAGCCATTTGGTTGTGATCGGTGTTGCAGTTGTTTTGTCGGCAGCAGCACACATAACTCTGTCCTTTTCTGAAGCACTGGCGTTCCTGGCGCGAACTCTCACAGAGTTTGTCGGTGTCGCAGCCTCGATGAACAATGACTCGGCCTTTCCGAACGGTAATGCAGTGCTTCTGGCTGTTGTCACATTGTCGAGTAGAGTGGGTGAGTGCAATGCCAGTCAGACAAGTGATTGCATCAGTACCCATACACGCTGAAAACACGATGACCGCCGTCAGCAGACACCCTTTCATCGTCATCCACTCTCAAACAAAGTAAAAGTACAATGAAAAAATACTGTTTCTCTCTCTTCTGCAAACAGTTTGAGTCGGTTTATTTTGAAATCCAGTTGAAACGCATCTGAAAACCCTATTCCAGATTTCAAACTAAAACTATAATTGAAAGAAAGCCGTAATCCTGTTTTGTGGTTCTAGGCGCAGCTGTTCTCGTTGATCTGTCTGGCTTTGTTTTGGCGCAGTTCTAATACAGTCAGGCACTTAACGCCGTTTATGGTACCGACACCATATAAGGTGCCGGTACCATATATGGTACCGGTACCGAGGGTAGTGGTACCATATATGGTACCGGCACCATATATAATACCGTCACCGAACGAACGAACGAACGAACTTTTATCGCCCAACACAAAATAAAAACAAGACGGTTCTTCAAAATGAGTGTATAAAACTTTAGATAGTTTGATCATTTTGAAGATCCTCTCAGTTTTAGAGGCAGAGACAGATTTTTTAGAAATTTTTTACAAAATTAGACCGGCAGCAGAGAAAACGTCAGTAAACTTTTATTTGAAGAAAGTGGGTGTGCAATTCTTTCAGATGCAGTTTTCTCTTTCAAACAGGTCTTGCTGACAGTAAGCTCTTCAGATAATTCTTTCAGATGATTTTCTCTTCCAATCCAAAGAATTCTGGCACTCTTTAGGCAAAACTTTCAAAAAGCAGCTTTCGCTTCCAAAGAATTCTGCCAATCTTTAGGCAATTCTTTCAAAAAGCAGCTTTCGCTTCAAAAGAATTCTGGAATTCTTTAGGCAAATCTTTCAAAAAGCAGCTTTCGCTTCCGAAGAATTCTGGCACTCTTTAGACAATTCTTTCAAAAAGCAGCTTTCGCTTCCGAAGAATTCTGGCACTCTTTAGGCAAATCTTTCAAAAAGCAGCTTTCGCTGCCAAAGAATTCTGGCACTCTTCAGGCAAATCTTTCAAAAAGCAGCTTTCGCTTCAAAAGAATTTTGGAACTCTTTAGGCAAATCTTTCAAAAAGCAACTTTCGCTTCTAAAGAATTCTGACACGATTTAGGCAAATCTTTCAAAAAGCAGCTTTCGCTTCCAAAGAATTCTGACACGATTGAGGCAAATCTTTCAAAGCAGATTTCCTTTCCAAAGAATTCTGGCACTCTTTAGGCAAATCTTTCAAAAAGCAGCTTTCGCTTCCAAAGAATTCTGGCACTGTTTAGGCAAATCTTTCAGAAAGCAGCTTTCGCTTCCGAAGAATTCTGGCACTCTTTAGGCAAATCTTTCAAAAAGCAGCTTTCGCTTCCAGAGAATTCTGGCACTCTGTAGGCAAATCTTTCAAAAAGCAGTTTTCGCTTCCAAAAAATTCTGGCACTATTTAGGCAAATCTTTAAAAAAGCAGCTTTCGCTTCCAAAGAATTCTGGCAATCTTTAGGCAAATCTTTCAAAAAGCAGCTTTCGCTTCCGAAAGAATTCTGGCACATATGGGGAAATGAAATAGACATGTTGGTCTGATCATAGGGCCGTACAGGCCCCCCCCCCAATATATCGGATCGGAATTCTGGCACTCTTTAGACAAATCTTTCAAAAAGCAGCTTTCGCTTGCGAAGAATTCTGGCACTCTTTAGGCAAAGCAATTCTTGGTGAAGCATACGTAGCAAAGGGCACTGAAACTGAGGAATTTCCACAGAAAGGAAAGTCATTAGGCATCTTTTTTGAAATTTAGCAATTTTAGTGCCCTTCAGATACACGGGTCAACGGGTGCCCAGTCATTAGTACTGTATCTACTGTATGTTATGCGAAATGGGGATCGATCGCCTTTACAAATTTCATTCGAGGCTATACTCTTGGTATTACTAAAAGATCACAGTTAGGTGGACCGCCCTAGCTTTTAGTTTTCGGCACACAGCACCAGCAGGAGTTGTAAGTTTTGCACCAAAATTGTGCAGGTACAATATAGGTATCCAAAGGCATTGAAAATAAATTATGAGTGATGGGGAAAACTGTCCTTTCCTGTGTTGAACTGCTGTAGGATATCAATAGAAAGCTTGAAATGCACTAAATAAATGGACCAAAATATTATCATATTCTTATTCCTTCTATTTCTGTTTAAAAACCCCAACAACACTGCAGTCAGTAGTACATACGTATCTATATTACTGACACTCTTTTAAGCAGTTATTTCTGATAGTAAAAGTTTCAGACCATACTTTCAAAACGCTTTTTTGTCTTTTAAGCAATTGTTTCTTACAGCAACTCTAAACTTAGGTAGTTCTTTAAAAATCAGTTTTGTCTTTAAAACAACTCTATCAGACTGTAAACTCTTCAAATATTCCTTTAAAAAGCAGTCTTCTGTTTTGCTTCTTTCAAAAAACAGCTTTCAGTTGCAATTCACAGTAAACTGTTGTCAGTTTTCGGGCCACAGAACCAGCACGACTTGGAATTTTCGAGCCAAACTTTCGCAATAGGTACCCAGTTATCTTGTTAATACATCCTGAAAATCTGAGTCAAATTCATAGAGAAATGACTGAGAACGAACCGTTCGAGTAAACTCTCCTTCCTGCTGGAGTGTCTAAGGCTAGCAGCTTTACAACGAGCGAGCCGAACGGCGCCGAGAGCACACGCTTTAAGATGCAATTGCATCCTACACGCTTAACGAAAAGTTAATCTTATACCGGCAGCCTTGGCTGGCGGTAATAAGAGTTAGCAAATGACATAAAACGCGGTTACTGTGTAAAACGACGGCATATGGAGGCGAAAGGCCAGTGGAAAGGCCATACCCGTTTGAAAATAACCGCTGCAAAAAGTTCTGTTGGCGCATTGGCTAGAGCTACGAATCGTGTTCTGCCGCAGGTATGTGTTCAAGTGTATAAGAAGGTTGTTCTCCCGTCTCTTGTGTATGCCTTTCCAGTGTCTTACCCTAAATTTGAAGTAGACAAAGCCAAGCTTGAGAATTGTCAGAAATTTTGTGTCCGAAACGCTTGCAACCGCTTTGACCTGTCTTACACTGTTCTACTTGAGAAATTTAAAATGCGCCCGCTGTACGTATTGTATTTGATCCATTGCTTGCTTCTTATGTATAAGTACGTGCACGGACTTAGAGTTCTCCCTCCCCACACTGTTTTATTACTTGCCACCCAGAATGTCAGACGCAGTAATAGACTATCTAATAGTAAGGCTGTTTTTGTTTTTGTTCCTGCCACTACCCTCGATTGTGTCGCTAATCAAGCTCTCTTTTTATGTGCGAAATTTTGGAATAGATTGCCTGATGATATTGTGCACTTGGATCTGTATAATTTTAAGAACTGGTGTAGTTCTTCTCTGACTGATCGATATTTAGATGACGTATTAGTTCGCGTGTGATGTGTTCTCGTTGTTTAATTTAGTTTTATTGGCGTACTTCGTATGTCCTCCTGAGGATGCTGTATTGCCAAGGCAATTCGCTGAATAAAAGAAGAAGAAGAAGTGGACAGCCGCAAGGGCTTTACACCGCCTTAAACAGACATTAGTAAAACGTTAGAAATTACACAAAGTTTAGGTACTGGTCAAAGTTCAGTTTTCTTAGTTCTCGAGTAAAAGAAGCAAGGTTTTGTGCTATGGTGACCTCATCTGGAAGAGAATTCCATGTTTTCAACGTTCTTGAAGCAAAGGAGTGTACCCTGCAATTTATGTACCTTTCCAACGATGGCACAAACAGTTTATAAGTCCCTCTAGTTTTTGACACTGGATTCCAACTGAAAAAGTGATCAAAATCTAAATCCACCAGACCATGTACGATTTGGTATACATACTGGAGATCAATGACGAGCCTGCGACGTTCGAGTGTGTCAAGGTCCAGTAGTTTTAGCCTTTCTAGGTAGCAGCCTTGAAGACCAAGCATACCTGGCAATCGCAGTGTAAAAGCCCTCTGCACACTTTCAACGGTATTTACATCCTTGAGTAAATAAGGATTCCACACAGGCGTGGCATATTCGAGCCGCGACCTTACGTAAGTTTTGTACATCTGTAGTAGGAATGGTGTGCTCTTATTTATAAAGGCACTTAGGATTAGTCTAGATTTCCTAGCGGCATCGCTGGCGATTTTAGCACAGTGTTTTGAAAAACTGAGATAGCCAAAACGGTCACGACCCACGAAGACACCAAGATCTCTCATTTCTGTCACTGTTTCTATCAGTACATTTTCAAAGACGTACTGTGTCTGAGGGTTTGAGAAGCCTAGGTGCAATAGAGCACACTTTTGTAGGGCTAACCGTAGCTTTATACTTTTACACCACTGGACAATTCTAGTTACTGCAGTCTCAAATTTTGCAAGATCATAGCCCACTTTCGGAAAAGCGAGGTAGATCTTACAATCATCAGCAAACATTTTTATTTTTACGCCGGAGTTTTTTAGAATTTTTGGAAGTTCATTTATATAAATCAAAAAGAGCAAGGGACCAATACAGGATCCCTGAGGGACCCCACTAGTAACAGGTACAGTGTCAGATATGTAGCACACCTTCGATCACAACCCGTTCTTGACGCTGACTTAAAAAAGCTGCAAACCATTTTAAAAGAAGTCCAGTAATACCGTAAGACTCGAGCCTGGCTAACAAAATACTGTGAATACAAGAGTCAAAAGCCTTTGCTATATCCATATAAAAGATTTCCACAAATAGACCGCTGTCCAGGTCTTTTGTCCAATCATTTACGCAAAGAAGTAGCTGAGTAACTGTAGAGCGTCTGGAAAGAAAACCGTGCTGACTGTCCGAAATTAAGCCTTCCTGTTTAAGGAAACCCAATAATTGCTCCTTTGCTATTTGTTCCATTAATTTACAGCAGACAGATGTCAGGCTGATTGGTCGGTAATTTTCCACTTTCGAAGTTACCCCTTTTTTGTGTATACGAGTCACATTGGCTAATCTCCAATCATTTGGTATGGTATATTATATGTATATGGTACCGGTACCATATATGGTACCACCACGTTCGGGGCCTGTGGTGGCACCATATATGGTACCGGCACGGCACCATATATGGTACCACCACTCCACTTATTCGAAGAGGTACCATATTTAGTGCCGGTACCATCCACCACGCTCGGGGACTGTGGTGGTACCATATATGGTACCCCTACCTTCGAGCACTGTGGCGGCACCATATATGGTGCCGGTACCATATATGGTACCCCTAGTACCTTGAGGCCAATTTCGCACTTGAGTTTCTGTCATTAAACTCAATTTTCTCGTAAACGCAAGCTGATAGGCAAACGTTCCACTAACCAAAATGTAGAGCAATGATAGCTCTACGAAATTCTGCATTAAAATATGCCACTATAGGGGTTGCAAAAGAGTTAGAGCGCCAAAAGTGGCTGAAGAGTATTTTAAGAACCCGAATGTTTAAATGAAAGAAAGGTGAAAAAGTTAGGCATGGGCATGGGTGGTGGGTACATGTATTCGATCAGCCGAATCTGTTTTTTTCGTAAGACAATGTAAGAGGCCAACCATAAACTACAAAGTTCAGAGAAGGGTTGGGAAGTTGGTTGAGCGCCGGAAAAGATCGCAGGGTTGTGAGTTGGAATCGAAAAGAAAACATCTCCAAAAACGTTCAAAATCAAGTGCGAAATTGGCCTCAAGGTAGGGGTACCATATATGGTACCACCACAGTGCTCGAAGGTAGGGGTACCATATATGGTACCGGTACCATATAAGGTGCCGGCACCATATATGGTACCGGTACCATACATGGTACCACCACCATAGTCCCCGAGCGTGGTGGTACCATATATGGTACCGGCACTAAATGTGGTACCTTTTCAAATAAGTGGAGTGGTGGTATCATATATGGTACCGGCACCATATATGGTACCGTATATGGTGCCACCACCGGCCCCGAACGTGGTGGTACCATATATGGTACCACTACCCTCGGTACCGGTACCATAAACGGCGTTAAGTGCCTGACTGTAATAGTTATTCCTTTGTTCACTGAACAGCTGAAACTGTTGCTGACAGCACTCCTCAAAGTTTTACCCTACATAGTAGCTGTGCCACAGAAACTCTTCAACTGTTCCTATCATCCTCAACTGCTCTTCATCTATAGCAGTGCGAGTGTATCTGTTATACCCGAGTACTCGGGCGCAGCCTAACCCAGCTGGGCTGCGCCCGAGTACTGGGCCGGAGCCTAACCGATTTAGACTCCGCGCGAGTTGATTAGATGGACCGATGCATACAATGTAGGTTAATCTGCTCTTCCACTGTGTGTCTTTAACTAGTCCTGTGGTTATAATTGGAGTGACCCTAAAGATGTTTATTATTATTACACAAAGAGTTTTTGTGCCCTTTATCAGTTTGTCAGAGTTGCCCTCTCTTAGTCTGTCTGAGTGTGTACGTCTGAGATGGCTAGTAACTTGGAAGTGACCCGTTCTCGAATGAAGGCAGAGTTTCTGCGAGACCTTCCCGAACTTATGCAGAAGAATCATAACGCCAACGATCCCTTGCTGACGGAAGAGGCGTATAAACAGCTGATAACTGATCTGGAGACCTTGGAGTGTACCGGTTTTACTACGCATAAATAAGCATAAAAGTGTTTTCATCAACTACCAACCAGGCAGCCCAAGAAAACGCAAAACAAAAATGAAAACGCACAATATATAGGGTTGCCGCGTATAAAGGTCGCAAATTAAAAAACCACCCAATTTTTTTTATCAACTCAAACAAGAGCACACACGGTAAGATAGAAATCAAAGTTCAAAATCGTATTCGTTCAAGGTTAGGACTTGACGAAACCCGACCTCGGTTGCCGCTGACGCGGCACCCTCGATTATGCATTTTGTGTCCTTCGGTGTGTGGTGGTGTCTGTTCACTGTTGGAAGGGGCAAACTTTGTTACGATTTCGACATAGGCACTCGCCAAAAATTCGACCTGCAAGTTAAAGCAGAAGTAGATGTGGTGCTTGAACAAGTGGAGCCCGTCCGAACTAGAAGGTCTGGTGGCCAGTTCCTGCGACACCCAACACACCTGCGCTAAACTTTCCGACCGTTCCTGTTTCCAGGGCCCCTATGAGAACGTGGTGATCTGCTGCTGCAACACCAATCTATGCCAATCTGCAGCCCTCAGTTACGTCATGCATTTACCGGTACCAGCTGCTGCGCAACTGCACAAGGGACACCAGCCAGTACTGTTACAATCAGTTTGATAGTCACAGTCAGCCACTGCACATTGGGTGGGGCTGCGCCGGAAAACACATGTGCGATACGACGCTGAAGGATACCGTTGGCCTGCGGTCGCAACGCATGATGTGCGGAGCCGATTTGAGTCAACGAGGCGGCGTGATCTGTTACTGCAAAGACAGAGCGAGTGGATGCAACCAGATGCAGCAAAAAGCCACAGTCAAAAGCTGCTCGGTCAACAATACTTACGTTCAGTCTTGCCGCTCCACCGGCAACCACCACTGCGTGAATGTGTTTGACAAAGACACGATGGTGAGTGCTGGCTGCGACTGGAAGCACCTGTGCGGCGAAAAGGTCTACAATCAGGACTCCACTTTCGACCACAACCTCAATAAGACCTGTGCAACGACGGCAACAAGTGCAATCGACCGAACCAACTACGACCGCTGCCACGGCCAGAACGCTGACTGCAGACTGCCGCAAAACAGATTCTGCTACAATGAATTCAAGCAAGGAAAGGAAGTGGTGAAAGGTTGCGACACCGACAACAGGTGTTTCTCCGTCAAAGACAGATGCGCTCGAAAGAACGGAGTCGTCTTTTGCTGCTGCAACACAAACATGCCGAAACCGCTGCCTCTGCCCGTCATCATCGATTCTACTTCTGCAACTGGAACTCATATGACAGATCCTAAAGCCGCCGTCACCACGCCACGCTTCGTACATTTCTCCCAATAACATGCTCTTTTATCTGTATGTAGTTATATTGAATTTTATGTATCTGGCCTGATAGCACACTGATCTACGAGTGTTTAACATGCATTTTTTGAGAAAGTCAGCTTAGGGACGGCAAGTACGAAAATAGACCACCAACGATGACCATCGGCACATATTAGAAGAAAACACCCCCTAGAACCGGAGCCACACACCCTCAAAGTTGGCTCGCCAGCCATTTTCAGTACATGTTTGGACCTCTCACGACCTAAATTCAAACGTGCGCCGTTTGCGCATTTCTAACCCGACAGGTTTGGCATGCACAGCAATGGTTAGCTATTTCAAAATACTTTAAATTCCCACTCAACTTTTTTCCGTATCTTGCCCGGTTAGCGGGATATTTTGCATGTACCAAAAATGGCAAAAACATACCCTGGATTTTTTTGCAAATATTCGCTCATAACTCCAGGCACAGCAGCTACGAAAGGCTGGAGCTTTCCTCAAGTTAGTTCATAACTGACCAAACATAATCCACACAAATTGGTCAAAATCCAACGGGGGTCGCGGGGGTTTGGCCCCCTCAAAGGGCTCCGGAAAAATTGTTTTTGCTCAAAATTAAAGTCGGAGTTGCCTACTTGATTCATCTTTTGGCGCTGATCACGAATCTAAAGTCCGTTTGGCTAGAATACTGTAGGCCTGGATCAGGAGATATTCAAGTCCAAATTTCCGAAAATCAATGCCCACCTGCCGACTGTATCTTTTGTTGGCAAGCTAAACCGAGTCGTGATGCAGTTTTCTAAACCTACACGTATTTTGGCCCGCTGAGTTCAAAAATAGCTCCATTTGTGCGCTACGGCCTCTAGTTCGCGAGTTAGGGCCATTTGAAAATCACTACTGCAATAAGTCTTAAACCCATGTACAGACACCCTATGACCCTCCTCTAATTTAACTAAGCCCATAGCCTTTCATCTGGAAAATGGATGCGAATGGGCCGATTTTTGGTACATTTTGCAAAATATCTCGCTAGCCGGGCATGATACGGAAACAGTAGAGTGAGTATTTAAAGTGTTTTGAAATAGTTGTGTGCATTGGTGTGCATGCCAAATATGTCGGTTTAGAAGTGCGCAAACGATGCATGTTAACTTTTCTGTGTATATCGATGGTTTCTTTGCGGTTCTGCTTAAAGTGTCCTGAGCCTGTGCGAAGTCCTAAATTATAAAACAAAATTAAACGTGAGTTGCACAGATCCGTACTACGTACTATACTAATTCATTGCCTTTTACAATATCTTCCTTTGTACAATTTTCTAAATTGAACATTTGCATACACTCATAACCTCACGTATGTATACGTATCGGCTTTTTTTTGTATTGACCTGATAAATGCGTACATTCGCAACGATAGCACCAATCAATCAGTTTAAACGAAACCAATATCACAAGTGTCAGGCAACGTGAGAATGGAATGAAAAAGATGTGAAAGTGACCATTATTTGGCTCTGGAGGTCAATTTCGGCAATATGCCCATGTATTTGCAAATAATAGACAACATAACCTCGTCAGCGCCGGCGCCAATGCTCAAAAGCCGCAGGTCTCTGTAGTAGCGGGCCACCAAATTTTCGGCCGTGAAGCCCATGCCGCCCCAGAACTGCAAGCACGTGTCGGCAACCTGACGGGACAAACGACCAGCCTTCAGTTTAGCCATGCTGGCCAGCTTAGTTGCGTCCTCGCCACTCATCTTTTGACCTAAGAACCGCGTAGAATCGGCGTGTCTACTAAAAGCCAAGAGCACTTACGAGCGGCAGCGTACATGAGAGCTCGGTTAGCCTCCAGCTCGGTCTGCAGCTCAGCCAGTTGGAAGTGAACGTACTGATTGTTGATTATCGGCTGACCGAAGGCCACGCGCTGCTTGGTGTACTCGATGGTGCTTTCGAGAATTTTGTCCATAGGCGGAATAGCTGCAACCGCTGAATGCGACCAACGAAGGGACACAGTCTGAACAAGAGACGTACAAAGGGCTGTGCCGATCAGTCGTTCGTCCTGGAACTGCAGCATCTGATACACGAAGCCCATCCCTTCGTCGCCGATTATGTTCTTGGCCGGCACGCGCACATCCTCAAAGAAAAGCTGTGCTGTGTCCGACGAGTGCATCCCTAATTTTTCTAATTTCCGAGCCACTGTCACGCCTAAAACAAACCAAGTACATACTGTACATATTCATAAAAAGCCCATCTGTAATGGGTCGGTTTGGGTGTTTTGGTTCATGTGGAAAGGTACGAAATAACATGAACATACACAGTGGATAAGTACGGATGAGTCCTCAAGCGGACTTTTAGAAACGGGCGTATAAACGAGGAAAGTTCGGCTTTGGAAATGCAGAATATTTTTCCGAACATGTTCGGATGAAGTTTTTTGAATGTTCGGTTATATTGTCCATGGCAACTACTGTATACTTGCTCAGTTTTTTTCATAAGGCTAACGAAAACAATTATACACAGAATTCCGGACGCTGTAAAAGAGAAAGCCGTTACCGGGCGTGTTCAGAGGCAGACAGATCAAGCTTTTATTCCGATGCGGTCCGTTTTCTTTACTGGTGTTGGCCAGAAGACACATCCAGTCTGCCTGACACCCATTGGTGATCCACAATTTACCACCGTTTATGATCAGATCGTCACCGCTGCGCTTTGCTGTTGTTTGAATACCTGCAACAAGAGCGATTGAGTATTGGCTGTAAATTATATAATTTTACATAAACCTACCAGCTACATCGGAGCCGGCCTGCGGTTCTGAGACACCGATGCAACACACTTGCTCACCCGATATCGCAGGAGCGAGGAACTCGCTCTTCAAGTAGTCACTGCCAAAACTACAGACAAGCAAGGTCGATCACAGACTTCAATTAAAAGTCTCTGTTAGAGTATGCACGTACGTAGCCAGAGCGGGCGTAGCCATGTTGGCTTGAACTGCAATAGCCATCGGTACGCCACCGCAATCAATTCGTCCCAGTTCTTCGGCCGCCGCCACGCTGTAACTGAAGTCCAATCCCAAACCACCAAACTCTAAACACTCACAGTCAGCCATTAGCAGCAGGATCGAACGCAGACAAGTGCCACCATACTGCCAGACATGGGCTAGCGTTTCGGCTGAGGGGGGCAGGGGTTGATGAGCCAAAAAAAGTCCGATTTTGGCAAAAATCAAGGTTTTTGGCTTACTTTTCATTAAAATAAGTTAAAATAAGCTATTCTGAGCTCATTTACACCTAATCCAATCATATTTTTATCATAATTTTCTATACAAAATTCTTCTAAAAATTGCTGAGGGGGGTAGGTCAGAGCCTGAGGGGCGGTCAACCCCTCAGCCAATGTCTGCATACTGTATGTATTTAGTACCGATTTAATTATGCCTTAATGATATCATATCCTTCGAATCGAAAATACTGTATCGCCAGTACCACTTGGTTCAAATTCCGTACCATATAAAGAACACTACTTTGTAAGGCAAGTGTTTAAACATTAATGTACTATATACGATACGGTTACACTTGAATAAATCCCTGTTGTGACCGGACAATCGAGACGCACCAGTCGGTTTATCCACTCCAAGAATTCCAACGGAGCCAAGTTTCTTGAACAGATCGTGTGCCGGGAAAATCCGTTTCTCCTCCCATTCATCTACGTACGGGTTTATCTCTTTTTCAACAACCTGCAGAATTCTTTTGAAAACTGCGTAGGTACTACAAAAACAAAATTTTAACCTTGCGAACAGTGTCCCTCAAATGCCAGTGATCAGCCGTATAAAACTCGTCGGCTAACGCAGCTGCAGCAACCCGGCTGACAGAACTACTCGATAAGGCTCTTGAAACAGAACACAACGCCCAAAATGAACACTTCAACTTCATAACGACTGCAACCAAACTCAAAACGACGTAAATTATAAAAATATAAAAACAGAGGAACTGAACTGCTCAGACGACAAATCGTTGCAAACACACAAAACTATTACGGACTCGTTTTATTGGTTTATTTCATAGGATCAGCAGATGATGAGATGTTTAACCAGGATAAAGCCCGTTTCCAGGTTCTTGTTCCATTTCCTTAAAAGCCCGTATTCTTTTTCCAGATAATGAAGAAAGCAGAAACAAAGCAGGTATGACCCTTTCGAAATCAGGCACTTCCATAAGAGCGAACCCAGTGTTTGTGGGTAAAGATTAAATTTGTGTTCGCCATAGGCTTTCTGTCAGGGTTTGTCGCAATTTGAGTGTTAGAGTTGGAAAGAGATCATAAGCACAACAACATAGGTAGCATTATACTTCAGGGTAGCGATCCCGCACTTCCATATCCTCTCCATATTGAATGCAAGTATCGATTGCTAGCAAAACGTCGGCAACCGAGTCCTCGTCAGACAAGTCCAGTGGTGTAAACTTGAGCATGCTGTAGTCATCTAACTAAATGCACAGTGATTACCGCAACTGTGACACCAGCTATATTCCGTTAACTAGCTGACTGAGTGAGCGCGAGAAAACTCAGCGCAACGTACCACTTGACCGAAAGCTGCGGACAGTTTGCTGTATTTCCTGTTCCAGCCAGATTGGTGGTCTGTCTCTAGAAGAGTGTTGGAATTCGGTTCCAGGTAGTCTTCTACCAGCTGTTTGTTGGAGTCACTTAACAGATCCATCTTTCCCAGAACGCTCACTGCCGGCAGTTCCAGAGTTATCATACAAGACAGAGCCGACAGACAGCCGGAGAAGAATTTGCCAGTCTCCAGCATAAACTGCGAGTCCAGAATGTAGACAGCGCAGACATTGAAGTTCCACGATTGCAGAGCCTCCACCAACTTACGCATCACTGGCAAGTGAGTGTAGAGTTCGATTTGGCCTGGAAAATAGAACCAATTGCAGCCACTGATTGGGCTGGTGGTCAGTCAGGTGCCGCACCAGGACAATCGAATAGAATGTAGTCGTCCTCAGCATCTCCCAGTTGTTCTTGTAGCCAGTCAGTGTTTTCCACCAGGTACTCCATGCAAAATACTAAACCTCCATTGGGACCCAGACGGAGCTCCTTGTCTTCCATTACATCATCGATATGAATACACGTCCGTACGTCTGAAATGCTGCAGCAGCAGTTACGCCCATTCCATTGGATTTTACTTTATCAATCATAACTAAAACAGTCACGAATTTCTTGACATTTATGGAACCGGAACCAATCTGGTACCGAGGGGTGGATGAGGCGGGGGGTAACGGCGTCTGACGGGGTTTGAAGCATACATGTAACAGTTCATCCGCCGAAGGGGGAGAGGGTTGGGGTCTGGTGCCAGCCGGGGAGCGGGTCTGAGCCCAAATTTTGGGCGGGGTGGTTGGGCACTAAAAAAAGCTTAAAAAATCGCAACTGTTCGGCTAAAAATCGTCAAAAATCGCTAATTTAGGCTGAAATGCAGTAAATGTTGATTTTGGCAGTTTTTTGTCTGAAATTGTAAAAATTGCAAAAATTTTCTCAAAAAATTACTTGCTAGAAAATCGGAGGGGGTCGGAAAAATCGTCTTGGGGGTGTCCCCATCCGGGGGTATGGCCTAAGTCGCGTGAGGGGGCAGACCCCCAGTTACATGCATGGTTTGAGGGGATGGTAAGCCAAAAAGTCCGATTTTGACTAAAATCAAGGTTTTAGGCATATTTTTCGTTAAAATAGGTTAAAATAAGCTATTCAGAGCTCATTTACACCTAATCTAGTTTTCCATACAAAATTCTAGCTAAAAATTCCTAAAGGGGTGAACGCGGTGGCCTGAGGGGGTCAACCAACCACAGCCCCCTTTTGCCCATGTCTGATACCATGCTCATTTTTTAAAATTTTGCCACTTAGTTCATGTTACGATAGTATCACGGCACCCAAGACATTAATCACAAAAAACAACTACCTACGAACGGCTCATAACCAAAATGATCTGCAGCTGGATCCAAATTTACAACCTGAATCAGCCGATTAACAGCTTCCCCATGTTTTACCATGGCAGAACAGTATGTAGACTAGAAAAACAGAATGTAGATAGGTCAAACCGGCTGGAAACATACATGGGCCGGAAAAATCCGGAGGGGGGTTGAGACCTCGGGGGGGGGGGGTCCCCGAAAAAAGGCCAAAAAACGCCTATTTTGTCTTAAATAAGCGAAAATTTCCTCACTCCGGGAGGGGGGTGGGGGAGGGGGGATGGCCGGCCGAGGGGGAGGGGTATACCCCCTTACCCCCCCGGCCCATGTATGGCTGGAAACTAACCTTGCCACAGCCAGCTGGACCCATAACAAGTTGAGCGTAACGCATTGCGCTATCTGTCTAAACTTGCCGCCGTTACAGTAGAACGCCGCAACACAAACAATGTAACCTTTCAGGAAGCAGGGCTATCCTATCTTTTCAAGCGAACTGCAAACGAAACATTAACTTTATTATAAAAATCTGTCTGTAAAAAGCAATCACGAATGGGCAGATGAAAGGTTCAATTTGCTCAGGTTCTGGCAGACTTCTTCCAGCCGACCATCGGAGTCAGCGCAGAAGCGTCTGAAATCGGCGAGCATTCGGTCTTGGAAGAACTCGTCGCCGGTCCACTGCGAGCGGTAGCGGTGACTGAGCATAAAGTTCCAGCTCCAGACGAAGCCCAACTTATTCTTTTCCAGCGGCAGCAAGACGAACATACCTCCGGAGAGATGCACAAACTCCTGACGCGTGCCATGCTGTTCGCAGAGCAGACGCTGGAAGCCGAACCGACGCACGATCTCCACTCGCAGCTGCAACTGCTGATCTAGTTGTTTGTACTTTTTCGGCAACGGCACATAGATGGGACAGCGCAGCGGGTCGGAACTGGTATCGTGCGGCATGGCAAAAGGGTCTAGCGGAATGGGAATCAGATGAGACTGGCACTGATTGGCCCTTCTGAACCAGCCGCCGTAACACATCTCGGCTACGGTGGACCCAGTGGCCACCAGCCATTTGACCGTTATTTCAAAGGCCCGTCGCGGACAGTAGCTGGCACTGGTGACCACCGAGCCGCGCTCCTTCCGCCCGCAACCGCCCGCCACACGCGTCAGATCGAAGTCGAACTCGGTTTCCTTGGCACGAAATTTGCAACAGTCTTTGGCGCGATTGAACGTTATGTCGTTGGCAGAGCACAGATCGTGCGTGATGCCGGCTTCGATGAAACCGCTGCTGCTGTCGCCAGCCGCCCACCATTTAGTACTGACGTCAGCAACGACGCAGTAAATGTAGAAACCGTACATGAAGTCTTTGTGCGGCGTTTCTGACAGTGCTGACTTTTCGGCTCCACTAGCTGGGCCAGAGGCGTAGCAGATTTTGCCGTCGTTCAACAGCTGCTGACAAAAGTCAATGGCCGATTTGACATCGTCTACGTCCGACACGTGAACTATAAGCCAGTGCACCAACTCTGCACTGACGAACGATTTCTCTCTCACTTTCATCGGCTGACGGTCGGTCGGCAGGAACTGAAGCCCAGCTGGTTGGCAGAGCGCCGACAACACAACATTCGGCAGTGAAACAGTCAATTCTCTTGGCTCTAACAACAAGATTACTTTAACAAGTTTCCACATCGTCCCATCTGAGGTCTGTCCCCTTACACAACAAACAAATTTGAGTTCGACTGAAACGTTGGCGCTGAACAAGCTACGCGCCAATGCGCAGCGAACACTATTTTTGTCTTTGAAGTTAGTTTCAATCTCTTCAAAATACACTAGAGTAATTTTGAAAGCGTTAAGCTAAATCAGTCATGGATCTACGTTAAGACGACAATTATGTCAAACCAAGCGCCTTTCAAACTCATTGCTTAGCATTAATCATCACTTTGTTTTTCATTGGTCATTTCACTACTCAGTAGAAAGTCCACTATTACAGTTAACGCCGTTTATGGTACCGGTAACTAGGGTAGTGGTACCATGGTACCCCCACATTCGGCGACTGCGGTGGTACCATATGGTACCCCTACCAATGGCCATGGGTGCCGTGCCGGTACCATGGTACCGTCACATTATATGGTGCCGGTAGGATACCATAAACGGCGTAAGTGCCTGATTGTATTATTTGTCAAGAACACTATACCTCCATCGGGTCCGGCGAGCTGGCATTTGTGCTCTTCACTTTGCGCAAAGCCGAACCGAGGTGTTTTAGGTGTACGTCGAATTCTGTTTAGTATTTCCATGAATTTGACAAAGCCTTCGATCGCTTGCCAGTCGGACACGTCAGAGTTGCACGGCTCCAAGTAACGGTCGCAAGCAACAACTTCCGAGAGGTCGGTAATAGCGGCAAGTTCCTTTGTTACAGGATGACCGATCGGCAACAGCACGAACTTAGCACTCCAACCCTGCATGTCGTACGACTGCGTGAGGTGCTGTTCGCTCACGTTTACAATAAAATCGTCTAGCAAGCTCCAATTGAAGCTGGCATACTGCTCCTGGTCAAATTTTGTTGAACTGTTTTGGTAACCAAAGCTGTCAGGCACCTAAACATGAAACGCAGTGAATTTAATTAATCAAGCAAATACCACATACTACAGGACTGGGGCCTCAACCCAGTAGAAAGTTACTTACGAAGGTTTCACTTCAAGTGAGCAAGAACGACCGCTACCATTTAAGAAATAAAATAAATTTTTTGAGCTTTTGGTGAGGCACTAGTTGCCACACAGACACGTACTCACCTGAAACTGGTACAAGTATTTGAATGACTTTGTGGTGTTCTGATTGAAGCGCGGAACAAACTTAGTCACGTAGATGCAGCTGCCGATCAAACAGAGCCGATGGTAGATGCGGTTGATGCTCATGTAGCATTCCTTGTCGCAGTGAAGCATCGGAGTGGCGCAGACACTGGACACCGATGCGTGCAGCATCTCCTTGCGCAGCAGCACTATCTGGTACCCTTTTTGCAGTCGCTGACAAACCAGTTCATCAAAGGCCAACAGACGCCCCTCCTCTGACACATCGTCAAGCAGCACGGGGTGCTCGTAGAAAACGTAGTCGTTCTTAAGAGATCGACTGTCAGGAAAGAAGTCGGTGGTAATCGGCAGCAGACCGGTGTGTTGCAGAGACTTCCAGTCCACTCCGATCTCCATATCCGGATTCCACTGCTCCTCTCCTGTTGAACCCCACGCCCAAACCAACGTTTTCCCCTTAGCACCGGCACCTGCAACACAATACATGGCTCTGCCGCTGATCCCTCTCCATCGGTGAAAATTCTGTCTACTGGTAAATGGGACAGCTTTAAATAGTCAGACTAGACATCAAAAGCTCAAAATAAACATTTTCTTACACTTACATGCAAGGCAGGTAGAAACCTAGCATCACTCACAAAGTTACCTCAGTTTAGCCCGGGCCAGACAAGATTTATGAACCATTAATCAATCATCGAAAAGTTGCGATATGGAAGGACGGAGACATGCTACCATTTTTAGTTCTAAAGGCAGGCCTCAACTCTATGAGTCGTAAAGAGAATTGTATACGGATGTGGAGGTGAACCGTTCAATACTACCGTGCCCTCCCTAGTACACAAGACTTAGTCTGGGGCATGAAAACCAGTTAAATATTCAAGGATCTAAGTATTACTGAAATACCTGTAACCAGTCCGGAACTATTAGGAGGCAAGGCGGAATCGAGTTTCGGACTTGTTCCGTATGGTGACGTCGGTCTGGCCCTTGACGGAGACTTGAGGTTTTGAGCATCGTTCGAATATTGCCGAGAGAGGTCGTGGTTTTGAGACAGGTCGCGCTCTTCCACTACGTAAATAGTAGACGTTCCCGATACGTAATGATGTGCTTGCTTAGCTAAACCTTTGGCATCAACCTGCAACCACTCAATACAAACACCAGATCCTCAAATTTTATGACTTCACACAACCCCTCACCCAGAGACCAAGACTTACCGGTATGACCTAAGTCTAAGGCTGTGCAAAACGCTTAACCATACACACACTAGGGAGGGGTTTGGCAACGATTAACTGGAACCAAAATTTCTACCGGAACTTCTTCAAGTTCGGTCAAAAATTTAAAATTCCACTTAGAATACAAAATTCAAGCTAGAAGCTGTGGGTTCGGACACTAATTTTATACTGGTGTTTGACTGTCAAACGTAATTTGTGTGTATAAATTGGAAATTTCAACTTAAAACGTGGTACCAGGCGATTTGACGATTTTTTTGAGCCCGTCCTTTTTGAAATTTTGAACCCGTCCCTCGGCGAAAGCCCCGAACCCACGACTGGCAGGTAACCTCTTACCTCAGCACACTCCCTGGCCCAGAAATGTTACATGTAACCCTAAGATTAAGAACAAACAAGCCGAACAATAAGTTCTGGAGTGGGGTAATGTCCTTCCTAATATACCAAGAATGTTCCACTCGGCAGCTCAACCCTAGTCAGCTGAGCGACCATGCGCTGCAACATAATCGCGCCTACGTGTGGCGCAAACGGAACCGCGTTGGCGCGACGCGACCGCCTTGGCGCAAAAATCTATGCTGTTTACCCCTGCAGAAAATGATTTCAGGCTTTTTGGCAAATTGTCGGGCCGACTCGGCATCCATAGAGTAGAGCCTGACCTGATAGTTTGGTTAGACCCTACGAACGCTTGGTTTAGGACGCTATTTTCGAACGTTTGCTAGCCAAAAAATGCTACTACAGGGCCGCTTGGATAATGTTTGTTCACCGTTCAAGGAATGGGTGCAGATACCTTCAAACTACAGGGTGTCTCAAAAAAATGATCACATTTCGTTTTACTGCCATTTCCGTAAACTTTGACCAAATAGGCTGAAATTTGAATCATAGGTGCCAAAAGTCGGGCAATTTTATGTGTTAAAGTTTGGTGCACTAGGCTTGACTCAATCCCGAGAAATTTCAAAAAAAGTGAAATTTGGTAATTTCAATTGTGAAAGTCGGTCACCGAAAAATGGAAACATTTCCTTTTCCTGTATCTTTTCTAATTTTTGACGGAATTGGATGAAATTTGGAGTGTAAACGAAGAAGTTTAGGGTAATTCGTGTGTAAAAAGTTGACGCATAAACTCCAACGCTATCGTTAGAGCTTAGGCGATAATGTAATGTAACGTTTTTTCGATGACCGGCTTTTGGTATTGAAATTACCAAATTTCACTTTTTTTAAATTTCTCGAGAATTGGACAAGCCTAGTGCACCAAATTTTAACACATAAAATTGCCCGAGTTTGGGCACATATGGTCCAAATTTCAGCCTATTTGGTCAAAATTTGCGGAAATCGCAGTGAAAAGAAATGTGATCATTTTTTTCGGTGACCGGCTTTCACTATTGATTTAACAAATTTCACTTTTTTTGAAATTTCTCGGGAATGAGTCAAGCCTAATGCACCAAACTTTAACACATAAAATTGCCCGAATTTGGGCACCTATGGTCCAAATTTCAGCCTATTTGGTCAAAATTTGCGGAAATGGCAGTAAAAAGAAATGTGATCATTTTTTTGAGACACCCTGTACAAGGGAATCAAAGAATTATGCGATCATTACTGTTTGTTTGAATGTTAGATTTTCTGTGTATTTCCCGTTGACGTTGTAACAGAATAAAATCTTACTCTGCCATCCAGTGGTAACGTTGCAGAGATGGTGCGTACACTCAACTGATGAGATACACTGATACAAAAGTCTGCTGAGTTTAGTTTTCTGCAAAAACAACAACGAAGGGCAAAATCAAAGAGACAAGAAATCATTTTCTGCATGGCTAAGCAAGCACCATAGATTTTCGCGCCAAGGCGGTTGCGTCACGCCAAGGAGGGTCCGCGGTTTCGTTCGCGCCCACGTAGGCGCGATTATGTTGCAGTGCATGGTTGACTACGGCTGAGCCGCCGAGTGAAACATTATTGGTGTTATTTATTCTTGGTAATATCGGCCCGACATATGTACGTACCGGGAAAATATGGATCCACCGGCGTCTGTTAGCCGTAATTCGTATGGGAAACTGGGAAGGCTGGAAGGGATTGATCAAAGGGCGCAGGTATTCCGGGTTGACCGTGGAGAAGGCTTCGTGCTTGTGCTGAGCGGTTCCATGCGGCCGTAGCGGTTGCTGCAGACTGGACGGCAGTTCGAGACTGCCCGCTCGCAGCAGACCACTATCGGATCGATCCGACCGACGACCGTCGTCAGTGGTCTCCTCGGTGGACGAAGCCGTTCCAATGCTCTCGAAGCGACACGGTCGGTCGAACTCGCACCGCTCAACCGAACCAATCACGTTGCGCTCCGGCAGCAATCGACCGCTCGGAATGTCCACTGCCTTTGCTCCGCTAAAACGGACAGACAGACACAATCTCGTCAGATCCGCTTGATTCGAGCCACACTGGCACACTTGTTAGGGTCACTAATATAAAAAAAAACAATTTTTTAAAGCCTCAAAATTTTTTTAAAAAATAAATATGCAAATTAAGGCAGAAAGTGGGGAAATTGACAGTACAGTACAGTTTATTCTCGTATAATGCCTACACCATGCAAGCACAGTAAACGGCCGAGAAATAGAAATCAATAAAAACTAGTCGGGTAACAAAACTTAAGCTTGTGCACTACGAAAGAACTAGATAATCGGCATAAAACATTTGAGAACTGGTTACTTCGAACAAATCGATAAAACGCATTAAAACCGTACTCCGGAACCTCAGGTGGTAGGCTGTTCCATATCCGAGAGTTGGTTGGAAAGAAGGTGGCTGCGGTGGTAGCAGTTCTGGATGCCGCCAACCCTACCATCAACCTATGACTCCTTCTACCAACTACCTTGAACCTGACTCTTCACGTACATACATGTAATTTTTAGTAAATTCTTTGGAAGCAGCCAACATTTTATGGTCAGAGCCTAATGTGGGCCAACCCCTCCCTCAGCCCCCCTTTCCCCATGTCTGCTTGTAGTATCGTCTGGACCTAGGGCCTCGATCGAATGGGTGTACCATGGTACCACTCTAAGTTTAACCATGGTATCGGTTCCATTATTTGGCACCTGTAGCATTATATTTTGTTATTTCGTTTAGTAAAAACTGTCCCTTATAATGCACTGATCTCAGCAGAAACATAGAACAAACCTGATGGTTCTAGTTCGAGCGACAGTGCTAAAGGCAGGTTCACTGGTCTTCCGAGCTTTAGGAGGCATGACAGCGGGCGGCATGTCTCGTCGGACCAGAGGCGGTGTGTTGCCACCAGAAGCTTTGCGAGCTGCGTCCGTACAATCGGAGATGTTACGACTGCACGATGGTACTGCTAGATTTCTTTCGAACACACTACGGTCGTACTCCTCAAAATTAGGGTAAGTGGCCGGGTCGCAACCTGAACTAACAGTAATCTCACATGGTTGGTGGTTGGCGCTGGAAATCAGTCTACCTTCGGGGAAGCTGGGTTGCGCGTCCATACAGAGCGAAACAGTAGTGCAGTCGAAGAGGCTGTCAGCAACTTTGATTCTCGGTTTGAATCCGTCAAAAACAGCCAGTAATTGACAAGCCGAATTGTAGTAGGAGTAGTTCATCCAGTGCGGTATAAAATAGTCTTCAAACGGATGGTCCACCCCGCGACGGCGTGAGTGAAACACAAACAAAGGAACAGCGTGAAGTGGCTGCTCTCCCAAACAAACGATGTCCAACGAAATACCCAAATCGATTATTCGTTGTTTGGTAAAATTCTGAAACAGAAAACCGTTAAATCAAACTGACATAAGACCACACATTGGCGGGGGTCGTCGGAGAGAACCATCAACACTTTTGGGGTTTTACATTCCCAGGACGGCGCGTTCACATTCCCGCCGCAATGTAACAAAATACACTTTATCTTGCAAACAAATGCACTGTGTTTGAATCGTTGCCTTGTCTATTACTTACTACATAACGGCGTGACTGAGTGAAATCGAACCGGACCCACCCCATTGAAACAGATTTTTCTTCCTAGTAACCACTCCAAAGAAGACAACTCATTAAAAACGATGGCGATCCTATAAATCGGTAGGTCGGCTAAACGTTGCTCACCTGAAGCATACGATCGACGTTCCAAACGCCACCGCCAGGTGTGACAAGAATGATCTGTTGACCTGTTGTTTCAAATCTCCGATTAGTGTGGTATTTCGTGAAGGCATTCATAGACATGTTCAAGCTCTCTAAGAAATTGCCGTCCGCCGCCGTACTGTGCTCGGCGAAACTTTCCAGTCCAGGCCAAGGTTCCTGCAAAAATATATTTAAGCAAAAAACGCAATCAATAACGTCTAACCTGTGTGGCTTCAAAAATGCTTTTGTGATAATTTTCGATAGACTGTTTGTAGTTGCAGAAGACCAATTTCAGTTTGCCGATCACGTGAGTCCAGTCGTCGTAGTGTTCGTTCTGGACAACTAATCTGTAGAAATCTTGAAAATACCGCCCTCTATGGTCCTTGGACAGACGTTTGCGCAGTTTCTCCGGCAAAACCACTCGGCCCTGAAGGTCGTAGTACCAACGGCTGAAGACGATAAAGTTCACGTAGTGACTGCAATTGGCCGCCTTCCAACGGTGAACCAGTTCCGGCAGAAAGCCGTTTACACATTTCTGAAACACCTGTCACTGGTGATCTGGAGCCAGATTAATAAACATAGAACTAGCATGTGCTACCTCTAGCACGAGCTGAATAGAACCATCGAGAGACACTTAGCACGTGTTAAATGTTAGGCTTAGCACACGCTAAGTCTTATTAATGATCATTTTCATGATCTTAGGGTTCGGGGATATTTCTATTGAGCTCGTGCTAGGGGTAGCACGTGCTAGTTCATGTTTATTAATCTGGCCCCTGCGTCTGAACTGAAATATGAAAAATTATTTACGGCCGTTTCCCGAAACAACAACCAAACATAGGTTGGGGTGGCCTACCCTCCCTATCCGACCAAGGCGCCTTTGTCCGCCGCTCAGGCTACTCCGCCGAAAATTCATGCGATCTTGAAGGAAAATTAGCAACTTTACAGCGATTTTTGGTAAATCGACCTACCCACCACGAGACGATTTCAGGTTCCTCATCCAGATTTTTTCGGCACATGTACGAAAAGAACCGCTTAAACTTAGGGCCGCCGGTGGTTGAGAGAATAAAAACTAACCTCGAAGTACAGGTCGCCGTTCAAATCAAAGTGCCACATCTCAGAGGACATTTGAATAAAGACGGTGACCACTTCGGAGTTGGAGCGAAAGACAATGCGCGTCTCCTCATCCACATAGCCACAGGACACTCTGGTGCCTTTGCTCCACAACTCAGACACTTCCAGTCGCATGCCGCTGTAGGTGACCTTCTTTGTAACGTGGGCGCACGTCCGCAACAGGTGTCGTCGCAAGCGCCACATGTCCGACCGACTAATGTACTGCTCTTTGAATGTCATTTCCAGCAAGTCCAGTCTTACCTACAGATAGCTCGGTAGGTTGGCCAGCTGTAGGCAAGAACCGGGTAGAAGTTAATAATCTAGGTCCCTCAGTGGCTGTCAAGCTGCGGTTCAGAGCAAAGAAACACAACAATTCTATGCTTCCTAGCGTCATACTCAATAAGCCCAGCTTCAGCCATAACCACTCAGTTCCAGAAACGACGTCGAAGTGACTAAGAGCCTACGGTTCTTCCCTCACTTGCTCCACCATTCACGCTTGCTACACGTCTGGGTTACGGTTGGTAGACCCCTTACGCCGCTGACTCTGCAAATTAAATAGAGAGGCCCTCAATTAAGTTGGCAACTAACGGGACACGGCTTAACTGACTTTTAGGGGTCCCTCCATTATACCAATATTAAATAATCACTTTCTTGCTTAGGCTTAGGCTTAGGAGTCAACTGAATACGGTAGATAAAATTGAAATTTTTGTTAGGGACCCCTAAAAGTCAGTTTTGCCACCGCTGTTGTAGCAAGTGCAAATATCAACGGATTTGAATGAATCCTTGTTTAAATGAAAGATAAATAAATTCTTAAAAGATTGCTGAAATTTTCATTAATGTGCTCTGCTTATATCCTCAGATATACGCCCTCATTAGGGACCCCTAAAAGTCAGTTTTGCCACGGGACACGACCATAAAAAAGTACACCTAGATACGCATCAGTGTAAGGCGCCTCGGCCAGACCAATTATGGATTTGACCGGCCACTGAGGGACCTGGATTGTTAACTTTTGCCAAGAACCGTCCTACCTACATCTTCAAAGGCTACTTTGTTGACCAGAACATCGCAGTACTTCTTTAGCTCGAAGGTCTTGGCCACCGTTTCCTCCACACTCACAGTTTCTTTGTGACTCAAGTCGTCGGTCTTGCTCGTCTGCACCAGCAGCCGACTAAAGTTGGCCGACCGATGGTAAACCTCGACCAAATCGCCGGCGCACAACTCCGGCAATTCGGCGACATTGTAGACGAATTCGGCGTCTCCGTATTTGTCGCCTCGCTTGTGCGTCCACAGTTTGAAGTTTCGCATGATACACAGCTATAATAGGTGCAGTACAACACCTATCAAATGCAAATCAATCATCGCACCGGCGAACCATACGTACCTATATATGCATGATCGGTAGAGATGATAGTCACGAAAATTAATTTACCTGAAACCAGCTTCCGTCGGAAAAGTTGACGATTTCTAAGGAGAATTGGCAATTCTACAGCAATTTTTTCGCCTTTTTTGGGAAATCATATTGCCCGACCCACACCCCAAGACTAATTCACAATCACACATTAATTATACCGTGGTGGGTGGTCCATGTCGGGCGGCCGGTGATCTCACGATTAATATTTAGCACTATTTCACAGACTGTAGGTTTATGTAGCAAATCGAACAAAATTTTGCTGGCCCGTTAGATTTTGCGATTGGTTGTATGTACGGTCAATCAACGCGCGCGTAACAGTCTAACCAACAACAATTCCATTTATTATTGGAATTCCTGACTGATTTTTTAAGGTGTGCTGGTGCAGACGTGTTTTTCAGACTTTTAGTAGTGGGAAGATTTGTAAGTACTTCCAGTCTATTTAGCGTCGGTCTAGCTGATTGTCTAAAATGCAACATCGTGGCCGTGGTCGTCCAACGATAGGATTCCGCATTCCCTGCGATCAAACAAAAAGAAATAACACAGCTAATCTAATCACGAAGCGGGGAAAATTCTCTCGGAAAGAGATCTGGCTGACGTAATTTCGTGTTTGTGGGCATCAGAGTCACAAACGTAGCAGTTCATGCGTTCTTGACCAACCACAGAAGAAAGTTCAGGCAGGGCACAACAGGTAATTTCGGATGATGAAGTAATTTGTCTTTAAACATTGAAAATTTACTGCTGCCCAAGTGACAGAGCTTCAGTTTCCTTCATCACCACGTTGCTTGCTTCTTTTAAGAAATTTGAGATCTTTTAAGAAATTTTATGGAGACCTGGCTGGCTGTCCCTCGACGGTACGGTACTATTAGGCGATGCCGATTGGGCGATGGTACTATTAGGCGACAAAAAACATTAATAGATAATAGTACCAATTAGGCGGCCCTTCCGAATCAGTCAAGGGTCAAGGGCCATGTTCAGCTGTAAGCCTAAATACGCTATTTTTAACTATGCATGGCTAAGTGGCACTAAAATCATGTCTAGTTAATCTTATAACTCGTTAACTTATAGCTAAACAAGGTTATATTCACCGGCCCTGACTGTTTCTAACTCAGATTCTGGCATTTGCCCTATTCCCCAGCTTGCGTCGAGCACGCGAGGGGCCGTCGGGTCGGCCACCTATTTTTTCGGTTGCTATGTTCATTAACACACTGGATGCAGACGATCGCACCAATAACTTTTCGGAAGCAGTTCACAGAGTTTCGCAGCGAGAATTTGATGCGGCGCGTCCATCCATGTGGCGCTTTATAAAGGTTCTGCGACATGCATACATGGGCCGGAAAAATGGGTTGGCGGTAGTCAAAATTCGAAAATTTTGGGGTAGGCCTGCCGGTTTGGGGGTCGCGGCGATTTTGGCGTGTGGGTCAGGAACAAAAGTCGGATTCAGGAGGGTGGGTGGAGTCGTTTGGCGGGTTGAGCCCAAGTTGGGGTGTGGGCAACCCCCCGCGGCCCATGTATGGCGACATGTGCAGAAATCCGATACTTTACTTAATGAACGCTCAGTGAGTTTGAATTTATCCATCCATGGTGTTGCACCTATTTTTTAAATGAGTCCTTGAAATTGGTTTGCTAGTTTTGTTATGCTTTGTTTTAATTGCTGTTGTCTGTTTGCATTGTTCTGCTATGTTTTAGTGGTAACCTATGTATGTTGCCGCACGGACTTATAGAAAAAATTATTTCTGTCGCCTAATAGTACCGCTAAATCGCCTGATCGGCGTCCCCTAATCGGCATCGCCTAATAGTCCTGCTTCGGTCCCTCGAGCTGCCGACCATGCACATGTATGAAAGCAGATATTCAGGGGTTCAAAGAAGGCGAAAGAAGGACACTCCTTGGACAAGAACAAAAACCGTAGATAGTGTTGGCAAAGAGAATCACCCACCTCCGGCTAGTTCTTGTTCCAGAAAGTGCGCTCAGTCAGCTTCAGGTAGAAGACCCAAACCAGAGGAAAAAAACAGTCTCAAAAGAGTCTTGAGTCAGAAATTATAGAAAAATCAAATCCCTCAAAATCCATTGTTTGAAAACAACGATAGCTTTGAAATTGAGTTACTTAGGTCCATTTTGTTGCAATATGAGGTCTGTTATTTCTGCTGCAAAACCATCGAAATTTTAGATTTTTGTTACAAATTTTAACGACTTTTGTTGATGAAATACGCATACACAAAAATTCACATTTTGAGTACCGGTTGTGAATGGTAATGTGTATCGGAATTTTCAATGTGTTTGTGTATGTGCATGCACGTTGAAAAAATGATCTGTATTTTTGTGCAGACACAAACAACAATATTCAGGATTCATGGCCCCGTCTGATACAAGCAAACAGCAAGAGTTACCGTTGAAAAACAAACGCGTTGCAAATTAAAAGTGGCTGTGCTCTAATAGGTTAATCCGAATCTTCAGTTTTCGACGCCAGGTCATGTGTTTATATAGCATAAGACTCTGTTTCACTTCACGGAATTGCAGAAGCCGAAACAGGCTGACACTGCATTTGGACCACTTTGGTACAGACCGCCTAAACAATGGGCGCCCTTGATCGGAAGATACCAACGACGCATCACCGTCTATGTCAGTGGCCGACACGGTGCGGCTAGGCTGGATCCGATTTGGTGGGGAGAGAGATCACTCGAATTGCATGCATCAAATTTTGAACACAGACAACCGAATGTGGTGTCAAATGACTTTTGGCGATCTCTTGATTGATATTTTACGCATCAACCCACGTCCGGGCGGGCACAAATCGCCTCTCCAAGAAGTTGGAAAGTTGGAAAATGGAAAATCTAAAAAATGGAAAATGCTTCCCCACAATTTGGAAATTAGGAAAACATGCACAAGAACAACCATCACCAAAAAATTTGCATATCGGTAACGCCGGCAAGGCAAATCGGAAACGTTCTCTGAACGTGAATCCTCCTTCCGTTGCACCATCTATAAGGAATGGTTGGAAGTCGAGTCTGGATGTGCTTAATGCAATCGAAAACTATCGAAATCATAACCTGCGATCGTTGCAATCGCTGCAATATGAAGTTAATCGAATTACGGGTGTGCGGCCAGCTATTTCAACCCTTTACGTCGCGTTCGTGGATGTAGTGAAAACAACCGATCAGGGAGTCCGATTGCGAACGGGGACCCGAGGCAGATTCCGGAAACCCAGGAAAGCAATGATGTTAGTTCTTACTCTTGTGAACTGTTCTTTTCACACAACAAAAATTTGGGAATTTCTTTTAGGCTGTTAGTGGATTGGATTTTCTGTTGTGATACAGTACGTATGTACAGTAGTGCACAAAAAAAATGTCCTCTCCACTTTTTCGGGTTCACTAAAATCACTCTTTTTCACTCAATTCTCAACGAATTTGAACCAAATTTTCAGGGTAGGTGCCCAATTAGTCCGGCTACTTGTGTTACAGTGTCGGCACGAAAATTCAAATTTTGGCGGGAAATTTAAACGAAAATACGAAAATCACATGGTCTCATAAAAACGGCTCTTACTCAAGAAATACAAAAGCTACGCCCGTGAAATCATTCCCGCTTATAGACCCAATATAGTGCAATTTTATGTAGAAGTTTCAAAACCCTCGCTCAAAGTAGACGCGAGAATCCGATTTTCAAAATTGGCAAAAAATCGGAATTTATCCATTTCCAAAGCTAACATTTTGAGGTTCACTAAAATTACCCGTTTTCAGTCAATTCTCTGCCAATCTGAACCAAATTTGCAGGGTACGTGCCCAAAGGGTCTGGCTAACTCTGCTAGAATTTGGGCGCGAAAATTCAAATTTTGGCGGGAAATTTAAACGAATATGTGAATATCATAAAATGGTCTCATAAAAACAGCTCTTACTCAAGAAATACAAAAGCTATTCTGCTGAAATCATGGCCGCTTATAGACTCAACATAGTGCAGTTTTACATAGAAGTTTAAAAACCCTAGCTCAAAGTACGCGCGAGAATCCGATTTTCAAAGTTGGTAGAAAATCAGGATTTATCCATTTCCAAAGCTAACATTTTGAGGTTCACTAAAATTACCCGTTTTCAGTCAATTCTCTGCCAATCTGAACCAAATTTGCAGAGTAGGTGCCCCAATGGGTCTGGCTAACTCTGCTAGAATTTCGGCGCGAAAATTCAAATTTTGGCGGGAAATTTAAACTACAAAGTATCCTGCAAAAATTGTTCTTACTAATGTTTAAATTTCCCGCCAACATTTGAATTTTCGCGCCGAAATTCTAGCAGAGTTAGCCAGACCCATTGGGCACCTATTCTGCAAATTTGGTTCAGATTGGCAGAGAATTGACTGAAAACGGGAAATTTTAGTGAACCTCAAAATGTTAGCTTTGGAAATGGATAAATTCCGATTTTTTGCCAATTTTGAAAATCGGATTCTCGCGCGTACTTTGAGCTAGGGTTTTTAAACTTCTATGTAAAACTGCACTATGTTGAGTCTATAAGCGGACATGATTTCACCAGAATAGCTTTTGTATTTCTTGAGTAAGAGCCGTTTCTATGAGACCATTTTGTGATATTCACATATTCGTTTAAATCTCCCGCCAAAAATTGAATTTTCGCCCCCAAATTCTAGCAGAGTTAGCCAGAACCATTTGGCTCTTTCGCTTCTAATTTTGTTCAGATTGGCATAGAATTGACCGAAAACGGGCAATTTTAGTGAACCTCAAGATGCTAGCTTTGGAAATGATGATAAATTCCGATTTTTTGCCAAATTTGAAAATCGGATTCTCGCGCGTACTTTGAGCGAGAGTTTTGAAACTTCTACATAAAATTGCACTATATTGGGTCTATAAGCGGACATGATTTCACGGGCGTAGCTTTTGTATTTCTTGAGTAAGAGCCGTTTTTATGAAACCATATGATTTTCGTATTTTAGTTTAAATTTCCCGCCAAAATTTGAATTTTCGCGCCGAAACTGTAACGCAAGTAGCCGGACTAATTGTGCACCCACCCTGAAAATTTGGTTCAAATTCGATGAGAATTGAGTGAGAAACAGTTATTTTAGTGAACCCGAAAAAGTGGAGAGGACATTTTTTTTGTGCACTACTGTATGTGCAGTTTTAGTCATTTGTGATACTCCGTTTTCATTTTTCTTGTTACATGTTCTAATTTAGTTTATGAATTGCTTGATATTTGATACCCGTGCATTTTTACATATATGAACATATTTAATGGGGCTTGCTTTTTTCTTAAAGTTAAAGTGTTTTCTCTTTTTGATCAACACTGTGACTACGTAATGACGTGCCTGCAATTTAGAAATCGACTTCTGAGATCTATGCTCAAACATAAATAACCCGATTTACAGTCATAAACCCGACTCCGAATCTATGTGAGCTTAGATTTAGGTTTGTTGTCAGGCCACCGAAGGGCAGTGATGACAAGTAGATAAATGGGTAGCATCGTGGGATAGGAAGGCAAAGGGAGTCTGTGTGCAAGCAAGGCCACACAATACGAGTTCTTCAGCTTTAGATTGCCAGGGATGGACGTGCACAAAGTAACATTTTTTTACATTTCGACTTATTGAATGAAACAATTTTGCGACAAGCAATCGTTTCCAGCATGAGCTGTTGCGCTCATTTACTTAGGACTGCTTATTTCTCTTCTCTTATGGTGTAACTTGCGATTTTCCAACTTTCCTACTTTGGGGAGGCGATTTGTGACATTGGAAAACCCGGAAAACTTGGTGTACCCCCTGTGTACCACAGCGTACCGCACGCCCTCACCGTTTCCGTTTTTCTGGGGAGGCGATTTGTATACGCGCCCTAATTTCCGGCTGGCGGGGTAAAAATTAGGGAGATAACTGGTTGCACCGATTAGTGTTTCAAGTGGGGATCATTTTGGCATTTTTTTGTTTAAAAAGGGCCACCGTCCTGGAGCTTGGAAGAAGATTTTTGTATTTATGCTTAATCGATAGGAAATCGTCATATCTGCCCATACATACGCTCTTAGGCAGACATATCTGTCGGCACATTCGAATACTACAGATGTTTTAGTAAGGGGATATCACGATGGTGCATTTTTCTTTATTTCCATTTTTTAATTTGTCGTTCAAGGATCTTTAAAAGTAAATGCGCCTAAATATGCCTCTAAGGCAGGCCTACTCATATGGAAAAATTGATAGCTATCTTTCAAAAGATGACCCAGAAAACTTATTTTTTCTATTTGTTTTCATTTGATGATCGTCGTTTAAAAAGGGCCACCGTCTTGGGGTTTCGATCCCAATCTTTCTAACTGTGCGTATTCTGGGCTAGGGTCTACCGATCTGGCCTTGGGCAAAATTCAGGACGGTGAGCTAGTCGGCCAAATATTATTTGCACTTGAAACACTAATTGACGCATGTAGTGATCTCCTATCTTTGTTAAAAATTGGCGCGTCGTCAGTGCCCAATTAAAATGCGACTAAAATTACCCACCGTTATTTTTACGACTAAAACTACGGTTCATCGAAAATTCAATGATTGTAGCATTTTTAGCAGCACGATTGAGGTCTATATTGAAGGAGTTTATTGTAAATACACTAACAAAACAATGACCAAAGGTTAGAGACTAGTGGGTGTTATATACAAATCTTTCATCACTCCCCCTTAGACGAGTGTCGACTGGGCCACCGCTGTGCCTGACAATCGTCTGTGACTCCGAGTGATGACTGCCTGGCGTCGGCTGATTCTGCACCTCCGAACATCCTCTTTACGTTGACGCCATGATGACTTCGTCTGTCGCGGGCGACGTTCCTTCCTTGCTGCACCTTTGCCTTGACCTGGCGTTTCGTCATTGGTGACACATGCTTCCATCTGTTGGAGAACGAATGCAAACGCATGAACACTCTTCTCCTCCCTCTTCTCTTTCTTCCCTTCCGTTGTCTTCTTCTCTTTCTTCTCCTTCGTCTCTTGAGCTCGGTAGAGCTTGGATGGGTTGAGGAACGATGGAGTAGTGGTCGTAGTCGTGGTCGTGGTAGGAGTAGTGGTAGTGGTAGATGTAGTGGTAGTTGAAGAGGTAGTGGTAGTAGTTGTAGTGGTTGTAGCAGAGGTGGTTGTAGGAACGCGGTAGTGGGACACAACACAACACAATAAAACAATGCAGTCCCGGGTCTATAAGGCACCAAATGAAGCGACTGAGAAGTTTATTATATAAAACAACAATGACCAAAGGTTAGAGACTAGTGGGTGTTATATACAAATCTTTCAATATCTACATAGTTGTTTCAAGGCACTGTTGTAAACTTAATTGTACGAAGAGAAAGGCTGCTTGTCGTGTGCTGGGACGACAGCTATGCGCAGTAGAGCTAAGCAATTTCAAACAGTTAATGCGTGACAATGTAAATCAACTCTTTAAGGTACCGGTACCATGTGGTACCACCATATAGAGTCCGACATAGGGGTACCATACAGTACCCTGCCCTAGGCACCGGTACCATATACACGTACGAGCGACCTGGCAGGCCGAATGATTTCGCTTAAACTTCTTGAATGGGGTATTCATGACCGCTGGAATGGACTGCAACACTTCTCGATTCTGAAAACGTGACCCATATGTACGTACATTGTACTGTTGGCAAGTCCGAGGAACTTGAACTTATTAATAGGTTTTTAACCTGAAATTCGTGGACTTGAACCTGAACCTGAAGCTATTCTATTTAAGCCGGACTTGAACCTGTCCCGTTTTATTGGACTTACTCAAATAGGTTCAAATTTTGAGTGCAATTTTAGGCAAATTCGTTAAATGTTCGGTTGGATTTCATAGAAATTCAATGGTTTCATGTTTTTACACCTATTTTTTAAACTAAAAAAAAGTCAGAAACGAAAGTACTGCCCCATAAAAAGTCTGATCTGGACCTTTCAGTGCTAATGTAAAATGCTTTAGGCTCAGAAAAGTGGCAAACAGTTCAAAATTTCTACAGTTTTTTGTTAGTATCAGTCGACTTGAACCCGAACCTAGTGTCCAGTTTTTTAGAAGCTGGACTTGAACCTGGCCTTGAACCTGAAATTTTTATATTGGAGTTGACTTGAACCTGAACCTATTTTTAACCCCGGACTTTCCAACAAGTACATTGTACTGTAATAAGGCTTCCAATAAGAAGCAATCTAGTCTAACTAGGAAAAAGCGGGTCTGTACAGAAAACAGAAACTTTCTTTTTCGTGTCATGTCATCACCAGCAGTCCTGTATTGGTAGACCGACATACAGTTAGGTCACAGCACAGCCCCACAGTGGCGTATCCAGAAAAGGGTGGAAAATTTGGAAGTGCCTGGTTTGGGCAGCTGCCCGACCAGGGAGAGAAAATTTTGAAAATTTAGCCTTCAAAAACGCATTTAAAAGGCATTCTGAGCAGAAAATAGACAGTTTTGGTACATACAAATGTTTAGTTTCGCTTATTTTTGACAGATTTTTTCTTCCTACCACACCCACCCTACACCACCTGGATACGCCACTGCCCCGATAGCTGTGCAATCAGTATAGGGCACGCTCCGCAGAGCAGTCATACAGCTCCCGGGTTGCGATCTACCCTTATGTGGTGGACCGTCTGCAACACTAAAATTTAATTGTGGATGCTTAGACCGGTATTAGATAGACTGCTCTATCGCATATGACTGAACCAGACCGCCTCACTTTGGGACCAAGATGCGGTATCAGTGTAAAGTTTTCAGGGTCAGGAAGTGTCATCTATGGAATTAACTACCCCTACTAAGAAAAAAAATTTCAGCTAAATCCATCAGTCTGTCTAAGACTGCGCCATGGTCGTTAGTTTAGGGGAGGAGTTTTTAAATTCGAAAGATCCATCAGACTTGGCAGGAGCAAGTTTCAGAAAGTAATCGACCGAACAGTGGCACTTTGGCTAGTGGTAGATTGACCACAACCAGAACGAATCAGTGGAGTTGACAAGTTGACACATAACATAGGCTACCTATAAGAATAACTTCTTTCTTACACATACTTTTCAAAATATTTATAAAATCAACAATTTATTCAATCTCGAAATACGTCATCAAATTGAGTAACCACAAACCACAAAAAGAACTGAAAGCAAAAAAAGCACAATACGAGAACGAGAGAGAGCACCAGGCAGAGCTCTTACAGTGCCCGTCCAAGGTTACAAGAATCGTTGAAAATTACAAAATGGCAAAAGAAAATCAGTGGTAATTTTGGCACAGAAACTGGATACATTACGAGTAGGGAAAAGAGTTGAATCAAGAGAATTCCACAGATTAATGACGCGATTTGAAAAAGAGTATTTGGAGAAGTCGGTATGGCTGTAAGAGCAGTGCAGTTT